>CM053325.1:32540946-32743446 GCA_028583605.1 Dastarcus helophoroides | reverse complement strand
AACCTAAAAAAGCATAAACATAATGTTTTCAAATACTGTCCACAAATTAATCTGCCAACGCTGGGAGTTTTTATAATTTTCTTTTACAAATTGTAAAACATGTTTTATTTATTATTTTCATTTGAAATATCAATTGCATGTACTGGACTAAAATAAAAAAACAAAAATCTAGGAAAAAGTACACAATTTATTAACCACTCTAAAACATTTTGCGAGAAATCCAAATTTTTCTTCTACATCACATTAATTTTTATAATTATTTTATGTTAGGATTACTAATTTCAGAATCACTGACCGTTATAACTATCGTTTTACTTAAAGACGGGAATAGAAGTTCATCCTAATCGGATTCAATATCCTTAGAAATTAAACGTTTGGATGTTTTCAAAATTCAGATCAAATTTTGCATGTACAGTATTCAACTAATATTGAAAAACCAATAAATAATTCATTCCATCCCTCCAAATTAAGGTAAATAAATACGTTAGTAACCGAGTACCCGGAGAGTTTTCATGCATGCAAATAACGGACAATAAACGATTTCAAAACATACCGATGCCTAAAAAATAGACGCGACGCAAAAATAGTGCGATGCGACGTGCGCGGAGACTTTATACTCACGCAAATACGGAACAATTAGCGTTTTCAAAACATGCCGATACCTAAGAAATAGACCGCAACGCGAAAGTAATGCGGTCCGCGAGATTGTATGGGATAAATGAATCACGGCTTCCCCGTCCCCCACTTCAACACGCGTGCACCTGGCAATAGCTTCAACTTAAAATTGGCAACAAAGCCGGATGACTGATCCACTGCAACATAGATCCCGCCAAAATATACAGGATGACCGAAAGCTGCTACTTTAACTGAAGAATATACTCCAGATGACCGAAAGATGCCGTTTTCGTCGGAGGATATAGAGATATCAGCTTCGATGAAATTTCAAAAAATTTTTGCTCAATTTTTTGTGTGATTCGTATTAAGAGTACCATAATAATCCAGCTATACGCATTAAATTTAATATATATGCACTCCTTCTGGTAGATGAGTTAATTCCGGGTTATGTAAGATGACCGATAGATAGCGAGATGCAAATAATCTATATATATATATATATATATATATATATATATATATATATATATAATATATATATATATTATATATATATATATATTATATATATATATATATATTATATATATATATATATATATATTATATATATATATATTATATATATATATATATATATACTATATATATATATATTATATATATATATATATTATATATATATATATATTATATATATATATATATTATATATATATATATTATATATATATATATTATATATATATATATTATATATATATATATTATATATATATATATATATATATATATATTATATATATATATATATTATATATATATATATTATATATATATATATTATATATATATATATATATATATATATATATATATATATATATATATTATATATATATATATATATATATTATATATATATATATTATATATATATATATATATATATATATATATTATATATATATATATTATATATATATATATTATATATATATATATTATATATATATATATATATATATATTATATATATATATATATATATGTACATCCAAACTTCCAAGTATAATTCGGTAGGTCTACTTAAATGGAGAAAAAACTGCCATATTTAATTGTTTCTTGGTCTAAAACTTACCCTCCACGCCCTAAGTCTAAAAACAAAGCCGGCTAAGCCCCACTAAAAATATTCGGACATTATCGAAAATTCGAACAAAAAGCTCTTAATTTATTATAAATAATTCCATCTCAATTTACAACTTTTGAGAGAAAGTCGAAATGATAGTTAAATGTAAAAGTTAGAAATTCAAAACCACAAAAAATCGAAATTACAGAAAAAATTCCAATCTCGTATGAACTTTTAAAGGGAAAATTCGAAAGAAATGAATTTAAGTTGAAATGATAAAGTTTTAAAATTTGATTTTAAGTTAAACATTTTGACAGTGAACTTTGAGTTTTGCAAAAAAAGTGGAAAATTTGAAATCAAAGTCGACATTTCAAAGATTCGTGACCACTAATGAATTTTAAGTGTAACTTGAATTTTGGGGAAAAAATTAAAATTTGTAAGTTTAAATTTTGAGGAAAAAAAATCAAAATTTCAACAAAATGGAAAGTGTAAACTTGACAATATGTTAGAATTACAAAAATCAGAAATCAGACTTTAGAAAGTCTGAATGAGTGTTAACTCGGAATTGTGAGAAAAGGATGGAAATTTCGATAGTAAAATCAATAAGTAGCGAAAAGAAACAGGAAAATATATAAATATTACACAACTTTATTAGCGATAGTATATGTAATATAAAAAATAGAGAGATACATGATTAAAATTTTGATTTATGACCATAAGTTAAAATGAGAATAGACAATATACTATGCAATTTTAAAACTTAAACTAGTTGAGGATAAGATGAGCTTTTCTCATTTCTTTATTTCTAATTTGCTGATCCAATTCCTTCTTTAGAGGTTCCTTAGCTTCATCTAAAAAAAATAACAGTCAAATTGAACTGAACATGATTTGTGAGGTGGGAATTCAACTAACACACAACATTTTCGCCGTTGTAGTACACAACTACAACTTCATTAGTGAACACGACAGATCTGGTGGACTTGGCACGGTATCTACAGGAATAATCGGTTCCCCTCATATCACTATCTGGCACAATCCGATGCTTTTCATCTCCGGCTTTGTAATCGAAGGGTTTACTGGTACTGTCTCTGTTTTCAGAGTCTGCTTTAGCAGTGGGTAGCTCGGTTTGTTTGATACCAACTTTTTTTCGCTATAAATTGCTTGTTAATGAGGTCAATGACGTTATAGCTTAGCAGTACCTTGTTATCTCTATGTTTCCCTCTTTTGGAAGTCTTTTCGAAGTCCCACGTTAGAGATTTTGATGATGGACCTGGGGTTTTCGCTGCTTCGTTTATGGCGGGGGCGGATTTTGGACAAAACGTGTCTTGGTTGGGATTTTGTACACTTGATACTGCTCTAGGACTGTTATTGTTACTATTGACCACGTTTAGGAGGGTCTGCAAAGATGTAATGTACTATTTTGAATTTATTTGGGAATTCGAAATTTAAAAATGTATCTCGAAATTTTTTTCCCGTAATTATCGGTCGTTATATTATTTTTAAAGGACACATTTACCTTTTTCCTTTTTTTAGCTGATGCAATTGCCTTTTTTATATAGTTAAGTGTTATCAGAAGAGTTTTGTAATTGCATGAATACAATTTCATCTCTGAGAATAATTTGGCCTTTATTATTTTTATCTTGACACTTTATAAAATTTTGGCAAATGACAAATTTGTCATATGAAATTAAGCAAGTTCACCATCGAAAACTATTTGTTTTTGAATTGAGGGTTTCTATGATACATCCTTATTTTTGTAACTATTAATTTGGAACTCCAACGCGAAATAAGAAAAATAATTTAAATTTGAGGGTGGAAAATTTAGGAATTCCTTTTCAGCCTTTTTTGTAGATCTAGTCGACTGTTCTTATAGTGACTTTTTCTAAAAGTGATGATTCTTTGTTCAGATCGAGTGATTTTTTTTTAAAACTTCGAGTGTTGGAGAGTGCAAATTTTAACAATTTTTTTTAGAATGCGAAGAAACACCCAAATAGTATTGAGGGAAAATAAAAAATGAATGAATCAATCAGCATTAGGTAAAACTTACACTTGCGTTTTGTGCGCCAACCTTTGATAGAATGTTTTATTATTATACAAGGTGATTCTAAAAGTAGTACCATAAATTAGGATCGTATTTTAAAGCTCAAAATAACACAAAAAGTTTATATAAACATATGTCCTAAAACGCTTTGTTTCCGAGTTACCGGGTGTGAAAGATAACTTCCTGATTGTAGTTTTTTATTAATAGTTGCGAAACGTGTACAGATAATTGAATGAAATTTGGCATAACTTCATATTCTTTCGTGCCCTTACTAAAAATCTAAGAATTAATTAACACAACTTAACCAGTGGCGGGTATATCGAGGGGGGCCCTGTTTGAAACGTGCCTTATTTATTTTGTGTGCGCTTTTTTGGCAATTTTTTGACAAAAATATAAACTACAAACATTTTTGTATAAAATAGGTACTCTTATCAAAATTCGATATTGTCAGCGGTTTTCGAGTAAAATACATTTTTATATTTCGATGCATTAAAAGCGCCTGCCCAAAAATATGGAATGTAACGCATAGTTGGCATTGAAATGAAAGAAAATAAATAGTATTGACATTTTTATGTTTTCTTGTCACCGGTGGTCACTTTGAGCAATTTCGGTAAATAAAAGTTAATGTTTTTAAATTTGTTATTTATTAAATATTTACAAAACATTTTTTTTATTTAAATATTAATTAAAATAATTTTTTTGTAAAGTACATTTTAGGTACTGTGGTGAGTCGAGTTCTACTAAACTGTTCTATTTCCTCGTTTGTTTATTTAATGAATTTTTATTCAATTTTTCATGAAAATATTAAATCTACAAATACTGTATTATAAAAATTCGTTGTAACATAACGTTTTGCGTGAGAAACAGATTTCTTAGCAGTTCACAAATTAGATAAGGGTTATTTGTTAGACCTGGTTTGTTTCAAAAAAATAATTTAAGCACACAAATACGGATAACTGAGTAAAATAACATGTTAGTTTTGAAGGACCGCTGAAAAGTAGAGTAATAAATAAGGGTAAGTGTCAATAACGGAGACCGTAGCCAATCTCTCAGCAAGACCATGTGGTGGTAGGCTCGAGGAATTTGACGTTCAAAAAACACCCTTATAAACACGTACAATTGTAAGTTATTTCAATTATCGAAGTAAAACTTGCAAGATAAGGGGATGGTATCATTCAAAATGGGTTTGCAGTTTGATTTGCACTTTAAGAATCCTTTTTAAAATTTATTTAAGGGTTAATTTGGATTAGAAATATTTAAATTAGTAGAAATTCTGCATCCTCATGTCCTCTTGCGAGATGCAGAGGATATCTTTCGGTCCCCAGAAATTAAGGGTAGGGGAATAAAAAGATAAAACACCGCAAAGAAATGTACATGGTAGTCAAATGCTGAACTTCGATGAAACTAGTTATGCAAACGAGTACGAAATACGGGAGTTAAAAAAAAATACTTCTGTTTGTGCTAATTAACGTGAATGAACAAAAAAAAAAACAATTTCTGTTCAACGTGAAGTTCTTGTGCCATTTGTGTGATGTTTGCTACGAAAAAAAAATAAAATAGGCAAGTAAATTTAAATTGTCTAATGATTTTGTTTGATGGTTTTTCGCTCTTATATGATTTAATTAACTTTTCCTAAACTTTGAGAAAATACTTGTTCCTAATTTTGATCAATATGGGGTTGGGGGGCGTACACAAGAAAAAGAGAAAGGAATTTAAAACTTCCACAACAAACCGAATGAATGAGAAAGTCGTTGCTAGAAAATTATTATAGGGCCAAGAACCCTACCGCTGACTGGTGCAACTACCAGTCTCAGTAAAGCCAAAAAAAAAAGAGAAAAAAAACACAAACACAAAGAGAATAGAATGAAAAAGACCAAAATAAATAAAGCAAATTTGCTTCGAAAATCTTCTATTTTCTTAAGGTCGTTCTTCGATGTTCTGCTGTTGGAAACTGAGTTTCCAGGGGTTCAAAAAATCGATCACACCCATCACCGCAGGCTCGGTAACTGACAGCAGGCATCTATATTAGGGTTTGCTGATGATGTACTGTAAGTTCTCGAAACGTGAAAAACATGGAAAACCGGAACCGGTGTTGTAAGAAGGTTGTCTGAAGAACTTTCCAGACATAGACAAAGTCCCAACACATGTGAACCCCCGGGTGTGCTCCGCGGGAACGTACGCCTTAACACCCTAGAAGGAGTAGTAACCTCTTCTGGTTCTTGTTCTGGTGTACTCGCTCGGTCTGCCTTATCCGTGGGTCCCCTCATCGCTTACACGTCCAAAAAAAAAGGACCCCCTATATAGGCCACGGAGAATTACAACACCGCGCGTCGCGATCGGGAAGTTTTGCAAAATTACTAATCTATATTCGCATGCCTAGATTTACTGTCAACATAAATTTACTAACGTATTCGGACGAGCAGTATCAGCATCAGCTCTAGTTAGGGAAATATTTTGATTAAAAAAAAATGAGAACTTCTTGCCAGTTTCTAACTTTAATTTCAATGTGTTGTGCTAAGTCAAGCTTAGCCACTTTCTAAGCCAGAAAAATGCTCCTTCTATTAGAATAGTAGCGGTAGAAGTAGATGTAATGTTGGAAGGAAAAATTCTGCTCAGAAAGTTTCTACGAAATCTGAACAATATTTCTAGTCTATTTTATGACACTGGTTTAAGTTCGAGTTATTGAGTTTGGTATGAGAAAAACAGAATAACAAACAAAGGAACAAGTTAACAAAGGAAAGAAAGAAAGAGGGAGAGAACGAGATCTGTAAGATTCAATCAACATTTATAAATTTGATTTATTACGATAAATCACAACTTCATTTCCAAGCTTGAGCTCAATTTTCTCGTAGCATTATCCTTTGGATATTGTTAGCTCAAAACTTTAACAGGAAACTGTATGCTAAGTGAAGTATGCTTGAATTAAGAAGCGACAAAAACACACAAGAATTGGGGAATAAAAACAGACACCTGAAAATAGTTTGAGAACCTCTGTGTACAAACTTACCAGCGAACACCCACCGATAATCAGGTACAAAGTTACCTGCATTTGGTTTGAAAACCTTTGAGTACAAATTAAATGGCTCAGCTGGGGAAAATATTGCGATTATTAGGGTTAAAATAAACTTTGGGAAATTAATAACCGACGCACCATATACGAGCGAAAGAGTTAAACAAAGAATGCCAGATTATTTGTGCTTAATGAATTCTCTTAATTTTCTAAAGAAATATTTCTCCCAGATTTGTGTCCAGCAAATTTAAACAAGATTGAAACAAACAGGTTCACTTTTATTCTGTTGTATTATGGTTAAGAACACTTGAAAATCACAAACTTGAAATTTTGTTGATTTATTTGTTGAGGTCAATTGTTGTTTGAATTTGATAACACTTCCCTGTCGACTCTACGAGCTGGGGTTACAATTTATTGGAATAAAATAATTTTAAACACAACGTAGACAAATTGGGTCCGAAAATCGAAGGTAAATTATTCTTCGAAAAATTTTAAAGATGAGCAAAATCCGACAACTTTGAAAAACTATATATAAATTCACTGGTCACGCTGGTCGCTCATCACATTTGGTGCCGTGACCAGGATACATCGACGTGACCAGGATACAGTCACGACGGCTGCTCATCACAGTACTAAACACATCATACCTTTTCTTTCATTTTAAAGCCATCTTTGTGTTACATCCGAGATTTTTGGGCGAGCGGTTTTAATGCATCGATATATAAAAATGCATTTTACTCGAAAACCGTTGACAATATCAAATTTTAGTAAAAGTACCTTTTTTATGTAAAAACGTTTGTAGTTTATATTTTTGTTACTAGACTGCAACAAAAGTGCACACAAAATAAATAAGGCACCTTTTAAGCACCACTCCGCTGGATATACCCGCCACTGGTTAAGTTCTGTTAATTGATTCGTAAATTTTTAGTAAGGGTACAAAAAGGTATGGAGTTGTGCCAAATTTTATTCAATTATCTGTTCACGTTTCGTACTTTTAATAAAAAACTATGATTAGGAAATAACCTTCCAAACCTTGTAACTTGGAAACGAAGCATTTTACAACACATGTTTATAGGGAATTTTCGTCTTATTTTGGGCTCTAAAATACGATCCTGAATTTATGGTACTAGTTTTAGAATCACCTTGTATATATTATCTACTTATATAGGTACTACTGTGCTACAAAGCATTGAAATTCTAAAAACTCATAACATAACATAAAACCAGTTTAGGTTAAGTTAGATCAGGTTAGGTTAGGAATTGTTAGATTAGATCAGCTGCGGTATATTACAGGGTAGGGCATATGCGGCTCTTTCTGAAGTTGAGTGCTGCTCCCATTAAAAATTGAATTTCTTTTATTATTTTAACATTTTTTCATAACTGTTATTAAAAGTTTGAACAGGAAATTTTAAAAAGTGCCAAAATATGAAACAAAATTCCTCAAAATCACGAAATTAAAATTTAGAATAAAGTCCACATTGCAAAAACGACTAAAAACTTACAGAAAACATTTTCACTTCAAACTTACAATGTCTCTAAAATAATAATTTAAAATTTTGACAAAGAGCAAATGAACAGAAGAGTTAAAATTTACAAAACAAAAACGTATCTTGAAATTTTAAGAAAAAATTTGGAATTTGAGGTTAGTTAGGTTAATTTAGGACCTATTCGAAAGAAATTCAAAATTTGTAGACAAATTCATAATCTCTAAAAAAAATTGAAATCCTAAAATACAATAAAAATTTTGAGAAAAATTTTGGAAAATTCAAGATTAAAGTTCCAATTTCGAAAATAAAAGAAGGGAGAAAACAGAAGTCGAAATTTTAATTATAAAAGTCAAAATTTTATTTAAAAAGTAAAACCTGAAAGCGAAGCTACAAAACTTTGAAAAAAGTGACATTTTAAGAATAGACTCATTTTTTTAAAAATAAATTTTCAGTTTTTTCGCAAAATATTTACTTTTTTGATAAAAAATGTCTCAGTATAAAAATTTTAATTAAGAAAGCAAAAATGGAAATTTAAAATTGGTTTTATAAATTTTAAAAGAAAAAAGATCCACAATTTGAGAGTCGTCTAAATTTTGAAAAACCACCAATATTTCTGGAAACAGTCAAAATTATAAGGAAAATCTTGGAAATTGAAACTGAAAACTTGTAATCTGAAAAAACCTTTGAAAAAAAAAGTCCCTAAAATTCAGCTCTCGAGAGAAAGTTGTAAAATTTAAAAAAAAAACATTTAGGTTTGAGAAAAGTCGAAAACAAAAAGGAAAAATTCGAATTTCGAGAAACAAAGGTGGAAATTTTACTTTTTATTTAAAGTTTGACAATCTTAAAATTTAGAGGAAAAAAGTTAAAATTTCCAACAATTTTTTTCTTAAAGTTACGGATTATGGGATTTAAGAAAATTGTTGAAGAAAGCTTAATTTTAAGAAAAATGGAAAGATATTGAAAAAAAAGAATTTTTGATAAAAAAGGTCATCATTTCGAGAAAAAGGTTACCATCTCGAGAGAAAATTCGCAATTACCTAAAAAAGTTTAAATTTTGAGAAAGAAGCTGAAATTTGAAAATAAAGTCGTCGACATTTAGAAAAAACACCAAAACACGCAATTTCTAGAAAGTGGAATTTAAAAAAAACGAAGTTTTGCTAAAGGAAAAAATTGTTTTTGAGAAATATTGCAGAATTAAGAAAGCCGTAGTTAAAAAACATCAGTCGAAAATTTTAGAAAAAAGTTGAGGTTTAGAAAAGATTTTAATTTTTTAGAGAAAAGGAATTCCTATCACTACCAAAATAAAAAATTTTGCTTCCAATTTTCATTTGACTATTGGAAAAAAAATTGATAATTAAATGATTTTCTGAACTCCATTGTCTGATAAAAATTTTGAAAAAAACTGCGGATTTATAGTTAAATCTGATTAGTCTAAATTTCGAAAATTATAAAGATTTACGTTTGCGATCCAAGTTTTACAAAAAAGGCACAAGTATTTGAAAATTTTTAGTTTTTAGTCAAACGTTTGGAAAAACATAAACAGTTGAGATAAACATTTCGTTTATTATTTAAATACAAAATTTTGAGAATTTTTTAAAATGAATTTTTGATTTTTAAACTTCAACTTCTAATTAAAAATTTTCTTGGAAATTTGAAATTTACAAAACTAAATTCGGGTTTTAATACGGGAAAAAAGCGAACATTTGGAAACGAAAATTTTCAAATTTTTAAGTTTAAACATGGTGTTTAAATTCGGAACTTTGATATAAAATTTCCAACATTGAATTTATAGCACTAGGCGTCAAAACTTCCGGAAAAAGGTAAACATTTCGAATTGTAACTAGAAAAAGGTAAACATTTCGAATTGTAACTAGAAATCTTGATATTTTTTTAAATAAATTAATCTTTCTTTCGAAGTTTTAACTTTGTAAATATTAAAATTAGATTTTTTCGAGAAATTTTAACTTTCACCTCTTGAATTAATATTTGAAATAAAAACATAACGGCTTAATAAAGTATAAATTATTCATTACCTATTAACCGCAACTTTGTTTGCGAAAATAATTGCCTTTATAACTTAAGGGAAAACTGTCTAAAATTAAAGAGTTTTTAAATTTGTTAAAAATTCTCCTCTCCAAATTCGTTGAAACGATCATTTGTCTATTTAGTTACCTAGTGAGTCTCTAACTATATTGGGTGTAATAGAATCATGGTACACTCCATATTTTTTCTTTATTTATAAAGATACAATTTTCAAATTTGCTACACTTGGTGTTGAAATATCAAATTTTGACCTAAAAATGATATTTATACTGCTGTCACTTTCGGTAAAACGGATACAAACTTTTGATTGTTCTGAAATCTGCACAATTTTCTGAATACAACACTCCTAAAATAAGTGATTTTTAAAGGATTGAAGTTTTTTTTTTCTATAAGTCTTTCAACGAGCCACCTCATGCCTTATATTTCTATTGTAGAAAAAAAAGTAGGGGTAGCTACGGGTTAGGGGGTCGAAGAAAAATTAATTATTACATAACCGAAAGATGGGATAAAGTTAAGATCAGTTAATGTGTTTCGGCGTTTTAAAGAAAAGTAATTCATTCAAAAGATGAATTTTATTCCGCAGTTCTGGCCAGTGCTGTATATGGTTTCAACACTATGAGTGTGTTAAACCACAGAAGACCGCGTGCCCGTATGGCGTAGTTCAGAGCACACTAGCTCTCTTTATACAAAAAAAATGACTGGACAAAGGGGTAGGTCAAAATCATCTTTTGTTTACAAAGTTTACGTAGAAAAAAATCCATAAGCTACAAATTAAAAATATTAATTTTATGAGTGCCAAGGTGAAAGTCGGATTATCTGGAAAGTCGAACTATCCGAGGTCAGATTAACGAAATTCTACTGTATTATACAGGGTGATTCATTAAGAATGGGCAATCTCTGAATTGGAGATACTACACATCAAAATATGGTTGCCGGTTTACGAGGTACAGGGTGTTCACAGTTGGAGCTTTAATTTGAAACTTCTTAACAATTTTGTGATTTTAAGCAGTATCGTCTGGAAAATTGGCAACTTTATGTTTTTTGACAAGAGAATTACGAATTTAATGCTAAATTTCGCACTATTTATACAGAGCGTTCGTTACATCCTGTTACTTAAGTAAATTAGAACATATCTTATTTGCCTAATGAGTTATGGCTAAAATGACTAAAAAATCAAATCTAAAAAACGGTTCAATTTTGAATAAAAAAGGTACTCTTGTTTATTTTATGTAACTCTATCAGCTTTTGAGTTATTTGCATTTTAAACATTCCTAAAAGACTCCTAAGCCACCGTTATTACTTTGACTTTTTTCAAGTAGGCTTGTGTCAGCACTTATCAATTTTTCGTGTAAAGAAATATTTGACAATTTTACTGTCACTAAGTAAGAGTGTTTATTGTATTTTTCTAATTTACTTAGTATTATAGTAAACATTCCAAAATAAGAAAATGCCACGACATAATGAATTTTCTAACAGTGAAATGCGTGATATGATTTGTGTTTTTGCTCAAATTATAGTGGACTTGGTGCAGCCAGAAGTTATTTACAATTATACCCAAATCGAAGACAACCCAATCCAAACTGTTTAGACGTATTTACACCCGCCTCGGCGAAACCAGGTGTTTTCGTCCTAAAAGCTTAAATGGTGCTAGAAAAACTATCAACGCCGATGATGAAGAGGTTTTAGTTCGTATTTCGGAAAATCCAGATATCAGTACTTGTCGGTTAAGTGCGGCAACAGGAATAAGCCAATCGTCTATCTCTGGAGAATTTTAAAGAAAGATAATCTCCGCCCATACCGTTATACGCCTGTCCAAAATTTGTTACCTCGAGATTTACCAGTTCGCCTAGTTCATTCAATTTACGCTATGTAAACAAATCGAAAATCAGGATTTTCTTAATAACCTTCTTTTCACCGATGAGGCGACGTTTATTAGACGAGGTGTTTTTAATTGGAAAAATAATCATTTGTGGGAATCCGAAAATTCACATGCTCTGAAGGAACGACATTTTCAGCATGAATTCAAGGTAAATATTTGGTGTGGTGTGATATCTGGTTTTTTAATTGGTCCTTTTGAACTTCCTCCTAATCTGAACGAGCCCCTCTATTTAAACTTCCTTGAACAAAATTTAAACACTACTAGAAGATGTATCACTAGCCATAAGGCAGAACATGTGGTTTATGCAAGACGAGGCGCCGCCATATTTTTTCTGCCAGTATGCCAATACCTGAATGAACATTTTCCTCACCGGTGGATTGAGCGTGGCAGTGAATTTGTTGGGCCACCTAGAAGTCTAGATTTAAACCCTCTAGACTTCTCAATATGGTCACAAATGAAGGACATGGTTTACAAAGAAACAATTAATTCCATCGAAGAATTACGACAGAAAATTCAAGAAGCTGCTATTATTATTAAAAATAATCGACAAATGTTATTTAATATTCAAACATCTTTAAGGATACGCCTTACAAAGTGTATTGAAGTGGAAGGCGGTCATTTTGAGCATTTACTTTGAAGTTTTCTTTTATTACTGTTACTGATTGTTATTAGTTGCCTTTACTTTTGTTACCTTGCATATCAGTAATTTAAAAGAATAAATTCATTTTACAACATACAAATTCATTGAATGTTTAAAATGCAAATAACTCAAAAACTGATAGAGTTACACGAAATAAACAAGAGTAGCCAACTGCCTTTTAGATTTTCTAGTCATTTTAGGCCACAACTCATTAGAGAAAAAAGATATGTTGTAATTTACTTAAGTAACAGGGTGTAACTAACTCCCTGTATAAATAGTGCGAAATTCAGCATTAAATTCGTAATTTTTATGTCAAAAAACATAAACTTGCCAATTTTCCAGACGATACTGCTTAAAATCACAAAATTATTAAGAAGTTTCAAATTAAAATTCCAGCTGTGAACACCCTTTACCTCGTAAACCTGCAACATTTGTATAAGGCATGTTAGGTTCAATCACCATATTTTGATGTGTAGTATCTCCGTTTCAGAGATTGCCCATTCTTAATAAATCATCCTGTATTTCTCAAAACCTTTTTAACACTTTTTCATGGCGTGAAAAAAAAAATTGTTTCTATTTAAAAAAATGCAGCTAAATCACATTATTTTTATACGAAAAATTCACTTTTGCTCTGTGTACCATTATTTATGGTACATACTGTTAGAATTAGGATTTGTCGTGTTTGAGGACTTTTTAAGAACACTTATCATTCATTTTTGTGGGTGAAATTTTTAGGACTTGGCCACCCTGCTTGCTTCCACGGAGTATTTTCGGGAAATCCCGCTGGCCTGTCCTTATAATATTGTGCATGCAGTTCTAATCAACCTAAGTGAGCAATTAATCAATTTAAGAATGTACTTACTCTCTCCACGTTTATTAAATTTTCCAAGCTGTCTTTAGCTCGGACGAGGTTAGAATTATATTCAAAATCTTCCAATTCGGCTGTCGTGGACAATTTAGTAAATTCGCTGGCTAAATTGGCATCGATCTGAAATATTGAAACAACAGGATTTGAAAGGCTTAATTCACAAACTAAATTAACATCAACAGAATCTATAAATTATCAACGACACCTCCCAAAACCAGTTGATTTGGTGTAAAAAATTGATAATTACTGATGAAGTTGTGGCGATATCCTGTCGGTTCTTCGATTTCTTATCGAGATTCCATGGTTTCGATGGGTGTGGTATAGGGGAACCTTTAGTTTTCTTTATAACATTTTCAGATGCACTTATTTTAATTTTGGGTTTTTCCTCAAGTACTATCGGTTTAACAGAGAGATCTGAAAGCAGAGTAGTTCTATCGTTCATGATTGAAAACATTTCGCAACGTTTACCCGTTTGAAAGGGAGAATGACTGGGATCTTGAGAAGAATTTTTTGTGTTATTAGACATTTTATAAAAATTTTGCATAAAATGTCACTATGGCAGCGTTAGAAGACACGTGTCAGCCAATTGGGGCAACATAGATTATAAAAATCGTAGAAGTTATTTAACAATCTATTTTGCTTATCCTAATTTTTAATCGAAAATGAATATTTCCAATTGATATATTTTTTTAAGTATGTAT
Source organism: Dastarcus helophoroides (assembly GCA_028583605.1). NCBI lineage: Eukaryota > Metazoa > Arthropoda > Insecta > Coleoptera > Bothrideridae > Dastarcus > Dastarcus helophoroides. The sequence continues at coordinate 32,729,033 of CM053325.1, read as the reverse complement.
TCTAATATTTATTGATTTTAATCACAACCAACCAATTACATACATGTATCAAATGTAAACATAATATCACAGGGAAAAATCTCCACAATATGTATTTTTCAAAATATGTTCATTTGTTTAACAAGCGATAAAGAAGTTTGTTTATAAATAGTGAGCCGCCGAAAGTGTAAATAAAAGTTGACGTTCTCGAAAGCCTAGAAGTGGTACTACTATGAACATATACTTGTTGCTATTCGTACTATGTTCCTTTTTATCCATGTTTCAAACTTCTGAAGGGAAATATTTACCAACTTGGGATAGCTTGGACTGCAGAGATCTTCCGGCTTGGTACGATGAAGCAAAAGTTGGAATTTTCATTCATTGGGGAGTATTTTCTGTTCCTAGTTTCCATTCTGAATGGTTCTGGACCTCTTGGAAAGGTATGATCGTTATATATAATTTAAAATGTTAATCTCCAAATTGTCGATAATTCCCGAATAATGTTTTCTTGTAACTGTTCTTTTTTTTGGCACAATTATAACTGAAATCTTTTTAAACTTTCTTTTTATTTCAACATTTTAGATAGACCTTGTATAATGCTGTTATTATCAAATAAATATATATTTTTAAACATTAATTTAATGTTCATTGATTTTAATCTTTCTTGCACGCGTACATGTTTTAAAAATCTAAACAATATCAATGACAATAATCTTTCCGATACACTTAATTCACTCAATGATAAAAGAAGTCGTTTATAAATAACTTGCGCATCAGTGGTACGATTACTTGTTATCAATAAGCCAGTGCTTTGGCAGTCTTAGAACTATGAACGTATACTATCTGAGTTTTGTGATACAAACCGTCTTATCATTGAATACTCCCATTTTGGTGCAGACTTTCGAAGGTAGATACTTACCAACATGGAACAGTCTAGACACGAGACCTCTTCCGGCTTGGTACGATGAGGCAAAGATTGGAATTTTTATTCATTGGGGAGTATTCTCCGTGCCAAGTTTTGGATCTGAGTGGTTTTGGTCCAATTGGAAAGGTATCAATAATGTGTTTATTGAAAAGTAAAAAAGTGCTGTTATTTAATGTGTCAAGTTTATGCATAGCTCTCAATTTTTAGTTAGTAGATAAGAGTTCGCTTTTTTTTTCAAAATTTTGATGCAAGTTTTTAAATTTCAAGTTTGACTGAAAATTTTTTATAGGAAAGCAGTTTAGCTGTAGAAAATTTCCCAGAAAAATTAAACAATCTTTTAAAATTTCGAATTTTTGCTTGAAATGTGGATTTTTTTGCTAAAGAAGATAATTTACAGAAAACCAGTACGTTTTTTAAAAATCTTAACGCCTATCTCCGAATTTCTTCCCCATTCTCTTTTTTTAATTTCGAGCTGTTATTACGACATCTCTAGAAATTTCAACTTTTTTCTGAAACAAATTCTTTTAAACGTTGGGTTCTGAAAACGAAATATTAAGAAAAACGCTTCAAATTCAAGCATAACCTCTCTAAATTTGTGAAAATTTAAACTCGACTGAGCAATATGTAATTTGTTCTGAAATTTGCAAAAAATCTCAAAATAATAGTTTATTTTTAGAAATCGTTTTTTCTCGAAATTAAAACTTTTTTAAAGAATATGTTTTTGAGAAAACTTGAGAGTTTGTTCCTCCAAATTTTGACGTTGATCTCAAAATTACGAAAGAAGAAAAAATATAATTTCAGAGTTTACACTTTTTACAAAATTTCGACTCCGCGTGTTAACTTTAAATTTGAAATGTTTAACTTTTTATAGGATCAATATTTATCTAGACCTAAAAGAAAAATTTTCTAAAACATTTCCGTTTGTCGTGTATGTATGCATCCCTATTTTTTCTTTAGATGGATCCGAAGAAATTATCGATTTCATGAAGAAAAATTATCCAGAGGGATTTACGTATCAGGATTTTGCGAAAGATTTCACCGCGGAATTCTTCAACGCCACCGAATGGGCCGAAATATTCAAAAATGCTGGAGCGAGGTAAATAGTTTCAAAGTTATCATAAAAATGGTCAGAGGCGCACCCAAGGGGTGGAGGAGCTTTGGGGGCCTAAGCCCCCTCTTGAGCCTGTCTGACTACTACAAAGTAAATTGAAATTAGTATTCAAAAATCAAATATTTTATATTTATAATCTTAAAATGTCGAGAAAAAATTAGAAATTCTTCAAAATTTTTGAAAGAACAAATCTAAATATTCAATGTTTACTTAAATTTTTTTGTTTTTAAAACTTGTGTGTTTATTTTATTTTCCCGATAAGACGAACAATTCGTCTTTGGAATCTAAATTTTGAGTAAGCACATTTTAAATTAAAGTTTATTTCGAGTGTTTTCCTAATGTCAGGCCCACTGAGAATTTCAGAGTCGAGCGCTATTATGAGATCTGGGCCCCTTACGTTTTACGTAGAGTAAAGACTGTTCTATTTTCAAATTGTGCTTGCGGGCTCCTACAGTACTCTGTCTATGCCCCTCAGAAAGTTTAGTGTAAGGGCAAATAAATTGATTAGCAGGAAAAGAAAAAATCTATTTTACTTTTAATGACTAGAAATTTAAAAAAGTAGGTTTACATCATAATTTTCGTTTAATGATTAAAAAAAATTGCAAAAAAATCGCCAAGATTCTCTAAAGAATTCTGACTTTTTCAAAGTTACGGTCAGTCTTTTTTCAAGACAGACTGTTCACGAAACATTTTTGAAAATTTTAATTTAAAAAAAAATACGCCATATTCAAAAAGGATCCACATTTTTTTGGAAAATTTGACTTCTTGAAAATTTAAATTATGTATATTTAAAATTTTTAATTTCCTGAAAACTTCGACTTTTATGTAAAATTTAAACTGGATAATTTTGATTTTTGTTGAAAATTTTGACTTATTTGACCATTCTGTCGACATTTTTGAAAATTTCGAATTATTTTGAAAATCTCAACTCTCATAATTTCGCCTTTTTTTAAAATTTTGATTTATTTACTAAATTTAAACTTTTTCTCAAAATTTCTACTTTTTGTTGGAATTCTACAATTTTTTATTTTGTCTTTATTGAAAATTTGGACATTTTTTGAAAAAGGTTGTCACAGAATTTGTATCTTTTCTTAAAATTTCGTGTTTTGTTTCAAAATTTTCACTCTTAAATTTAATCATTCTGAATTAAAATACTTTTTATCTGAAGACATCCACCTATTTTAAAATTTCCACTTTTGAAAATTTCGACCCTTTCTCAAAATTCCGACTTACTCGAAGTTTTGAGTTATTTGCAAATGTCGACTTTTTCTTGAAGTTTCGACTTTTATATAAATTTGACTTTTATTTCAAAAATTCACTTTTTTGAAAACTTTTTTGGAAAGTTAATTTATTTTAAATTGTTGAAATTTTCGATCTTTTTTTAGAAATCTGACCTTTTTTTTGGAAATTTCATGTTATCAAAATTTCGACTTTTCTTCGAATTTGACCTCAGAATTTGGACGGGTTTTAAATACTGATTTTTTTGAAAATTTGGCGCTCTTTTCAGAATTTTTACTTTTTCTAGAAACTTCGAATTTTTATAAACATAATGTTTAAAAAATTTATCTTTTGATGAAAATTTCGATTTTCTTTGAAGAATCTGAGTTTTTAAGTTATGAACAACTATTACGAATAGTAAAAATAAACTCCAGAGAATTATGACCTTTTTTGAAAATTTAGAATTCTTTAAAAATTGTGGCACAAAATTTTGACCTTTTAAAATTTCGACTTTTTTCCAAAATTTTGACTTTTTGCAAATTTTGAAACATATATTTTTTTAACTTTAACCGTGACTTTTTTCTCGAAATTTTCAGTTTAAAGTTGAAATAAAAAGATTAAAAAGATTTTTCTTTAATCCGAATTTTATCCAATACATTTTAATTTTTATTTCAAGTTTCAATTTTGGGTCTCAAAATTTAAAGAAATTAAAAATCTTAAATGAAAACTGCGAAGAAAAGAAAACTGAAAAAGAAAATGTTGACATTTTTTCTGAAAATTTTGAAATTTAATTTTAAGTGGAAAATTACAAAGTAGCCTCTCCCCCATGGCAATTTTCTAGGTGCGTCTCTGAAAATGGTTCGTGTGATTCAGAGGCCAATAATTTCAACTTTTCACCTTATGATTTTAGGTACGTAGTGCTAACGAGCAAACACCATGAAGGTTTCACTCTGTGGCCATCAAGATATTCTTTCAGTTGGAATGCGAAGGACATAGGACCTCATAGGGACGTAATCGGTATGAGATATTTTTCTTCTTTGCGACACAATATAATTTTGTCTGCTTGGCTTTTGTCACTTTCCAAAAAACCAAATTCTCGCATTTTTCTTTCTTAAGGTATTATACTTGTCATTAAGGAGTGTATTTTTTGGATTGTCTCTCCTTTGGGTTCTTGCTGACGAGTAAAGTTTCGAACTAACCCTTTGATCTTTCTCCTCGTCGCTGTCTCGCTCAAACATCGTCAGTTACCAATTTGTGTAAGTAAGGAATTGGACTCTTTTGGCCTAAATCGTGTTGCACTAGTCTTCAGATTGTGATTCAATACCATTAAAGTTTAGAAAAAAATGTTGTCCCCTACATTGGTAATAACTATGCCAATTACTAATATTTGTCAGTTTGTTTTCTGTCTTCGTATCTGTTATTGTTGTTAAATTATTAAACGGCTTCATGTGTTACTAATCCATATCATAGAATAAATAAAAAGCAACTACTACTCGCTCACTCATAATGACATTTTCGAAATTATTATACTTTTACAAATCTGAAATTTTGCAAGTAGGTTTCCTATATGACGTAGGCATCCGCTGAAAAAGATTTTTTTCAAAATTTAGCACCTAAAGTATGCGTTTTAGTTTACATGAGATGAACCAATATGCATGCTCTCATCAAAAAAAAAAACAAACTGTTATATCTAAAGTTGTCCACGTTCGTTAATGTTGCAAAATATTTCTATTTTCTTTATCAGTGTCACCAAATTGTCCCCGAAACCAATTCACGGTCAATTGTATTATTTTTGTACATAAAATATCATAGACACGGACCATCTGATTATTTGTAATTTCAACCTTTAAAAGAAGGGCGGAAATCTCAAGTTCTCACTTTTGAGATTGAAATAAAAAAAAAACTAAAAAATGGGAAGAAAAATGAAAATATTACGGAAAAGTTGCTAAAGAAACTTCAAAAACAGAATATAGCAAGTGTTCATTTTTTTCCCTATCTCTTTCTCTTCAATCAGACAGACAAAATCACGACTGAAACTGAATAAATTAGCCCAGCCGCGAATAGACCGGAGCAGATGACGAAAACACCAAACGAAATGAAGGCTATTATTTTGTCCAACATTCTTAAACTAGTATCTTTGTTTTAGGTGAGTTGTCGACTGCTGTAAGAGAGCAAAATTTAACCTTCGGCCTTTATCATTCCCTGTACGAATGGTACAACCCGATGTATCTGACGGATAAATCCAACAATTTCACAACGACTGAATTCGTTGAGAAGAAATGCATCCCGGAAATGAAGGAACTAATTGAAAATTACAAACCCTCGGTGCTTTGGTCCGATGGTGATTGGGAAGCGATAGACAGTTATTGGAATTCCACCGAATTTCTAGCTTGGTTGTACAATGAAAGTCCTGTTAAGGACCACATTGTTGTCAATGATAGATGGGGTAGTGGTATCCCTTGCAAACACGGGGACTTCTACACATGTACTGATAGATATAACCCAGGTAATAAACTCGTTTATTTCGTCATCAGTTCATTAATTAATGTTGCAGGTACCCTTCAACACCATAAATGGGAGAACGCGATGACTTTAGATAAAAAATCTTGGGGTTTTAGAAGGAACGCAAAATTATCCGATTATTACACAATTTCCGAACTAGTGAGGACTCTAGCTGAGACTATTAGCTGTGGAGGTAGAATACTATTTATGGGTCGATTAAAGATTACTAAGAGATGCGTTTCTAGGTAATATTTTGATTAATGTTGGGCCAACGAAATCTGGTATCATTTCACCAATATTCATCGATCGTCTGAAGGACCTTGGTACTTGGTTGGGTATAAATGGTGAGGCTGTCTACGCCAGTCGACCTTGGCAATTTCAAAATGATACTATTAGTGACATTTGGTACACTTCAAAAACTAACGTAGTTTACGCAATTTTACTGGAATGGCCAGAAGACAACGTCGTTTCCTTGGGGTCAGCTTTACAGCTGTTTTCGGATAGTTCCCCAACTGTAACTTTGCTGGGTAATGGAGGCGAATTAGAGGTGATTGAACATGTGTCTACTGGTTTTTTTTATAATAAAACTCATTTTTCAGTGGCGTGTCCTGAATACTACGGTACAAATTGGGTTGCCTAATAAATCTCTCGTTAGGAGCCAATGGGCATGGGTACTCAAAATTGAAACCAACAATGTGTCATTACTTTAAAAATAAAACAATAAATCGTGTTTGTCTTTCTTACTTTTAGATGTTAACTTACATCTTCGCAATCTTAGCGTTTTTTCAAAATTCTCAAATGTTTTCAAGTGTTTTTCCAAAAAATTCGACTTAAAATTTTCCTCGTAACTACAGAATTTCTAGATCAAGTCGAAAAGATTGAGAGATAGGTCGCGTGTTCCTTTACCTCTCTATGTGTCTCTAAGTAGATATTTGGAAATGTGAGCTTTGAAATGGATGATCCAAGAATCCTCTCTCTTCTTCCACGCAGATAAAATCAGCTACCATAAAAATAAATAAAACATTTGAATTTATTAAAATAAGCAAGATTTTTTCATATAACAGATTAACCAATCAGTTGCAATTCTGATCCCAAAATTTAAATTTGTCCAAGTTCATATAAATAGGCTCCCAAAAGTTTGGTCTGTAAATTAAAAAATTATCAGGTTTAACTATCATATGCCACACAATTTACCCCTTCGATATAATTTTTGACATCAATTTTCTCATTTTGGGAATGAGCACCGTCGTCTCCGGCCCCAACTGGCAGCAAAATCACGTTTTTACCAGTTACCTTCTGCAAAGACAAAGTTATAGGAATCGAACCACCCTCCCTTGTCATATCGGGTTCGACGTGATAAACGTATTGAGTAGCCTTGATCCCCGCTTGATAATGCGGATGTGTAAAGTCCTCGGTCCAGGGAGCGCCACCATGGTGCAAAAAGATGTTCATTTTATTGGCGCTTCCCCGTTCTGTCCATTTTTTGTTCAAATAATCTTTAACGTATGCGTCGATTTTCTCGGGAGTTTGATCGGGGACAATTCTGATAGAGAATTTGCCAATTACGCGACCGGGGATGACGGTTTTCGCTCCTGGATCGCTGAAAGCGCCTTCGACGCCGTGAATCGACAGGGAGGGATAGCGCCATCTTCGCATGAGCAGCTCATCTTTGTCTTCGTTCCAAAGGAGGCGGGTGCAGCCGAGGCTTTGACGATATTCGTCGACGTTGAAATGGATTTTGGTGTAAGTACTTTTTTCCACGTCTGTTAGTGGCGCCACGTCTTTATACAAGTCGGTGACGAGTATTTTCCCGTCTTTATCGACTAGAGTGTTGAGAAGGTACACCAAGTCGGCCATCGCTTCTGGCCTGAAAATTACACACAACTAGAGAACGGAAATTAATTAAGGAGGGAGTCATAAAATTAGTGAAAATGTGATATAATATTGCCTGTTTAGAAATTTTGAATTGAATTATAAATTTAAATTTCAAACAAAGCACGAAATTTACAAAAACAAATTTATATTGAAAACTAAATTTTTAGCATTTGGAATCAAACTAAAAATTTCGAAATAAAATCTTAACTATTAGAAAAAATTTAAGATTTTGAGCTTAGGATCGATGAAAAAGATAAAATTTAGAATTCAGATTTTATTAAATGCAGTGTAACTTACACATTTCCTCCGAAGACTCCACTGTGCAAGTCCTTGGACGAGCAGATGACCTCAATGTAGAAATAGCAGACGCCCCTCAAGCCGTACGTAATGCAAGGTTTGTCGGTTCCTAACCAGTAATTATCAGAAATGCAAACGTAATCGACACCCTTCATAAATTTATCCTTTTCGGCCTCCAGTAAATCATCAAAACCTTCGCTGCCGGACTCCTCCATACCCTCAAATATAAACTTCATATTCACCGGGATATCAATGTTGACCTCATGGTAGGCCTCAATTGCGTGCAACCACCCCAAAATGGGCCCTTTGTCGTCAGTTGCTCCGCGACCATACAATTTGCCATCCTTTTCGGTTAGGACAAATGGATCCGTATCCCAGCCGTCTTCCTTTAGAGCTGGTTGAACGTCTAGATGGCCGTAAATCAAAACTGTTTTATTTTTAGGATTAGTCGTTATTTCAGCCAGAAGTATCGGCGGAATTGGTAGCTGTGTTTCATCGGGTAGAGTTTGCATGCCGACGTCTTTGAGCTCGACTTTGGCTCCCAAAGCTTTCAGGCGATCACCTACCCAGTTTATCATACGCGTGATTTCACCTCTGGTGTGAGGCCACGCCGATACGGAAGGGATGGCCACAGCTTCCTTTAAGTTGGCGATATATTTTTCTTTGTTTTCTTCGATTTTGCTGAAATGGCAAAAAAGTTGAAATTTCTATACCTAAGTCCAAATACTGACACTTTTTTAAATAACTTTAAACCTGAAATTCAGACTTTTTTTAAGAATCTCGACCTTTTCTCTCTCGCGACCTTTCTATTGATATTATAGTTTAAAAATTGTAAGAGGTACTGAATATACAGTATGTTGTGAGAATAAGTTTACGAGTGGTGGCGTGTGGTATTTAAAAGAAGAGTTCGCCCTTAACGTGATAGATCCTGGGTTCGCTGATCAACATTTATAACTCTCCTACAAAATGCATAATAAAGCGTTCAGAAGATTTACTCCCTAAATTTACAAGCTTTAGATGAGAACTTGAAATTCAACAGGTAGGTGCCTTATGTGATGTAGATATCGGCCAAGAAAATGTGCATCAAGGTTTACATTTGATGCTTTCAGCAACTAAAACAAACGGCTATATTATACACCCTGTTCCAAGTTAAGTGCGCACTAGTGCTAACTTTTTTATTATTGGAACTACGATGTTAGGTAAATAAGCAAAGTTGTGTCATTTTTTATAGTGATTGCACTGGCGAAAACAAAAAAAAAAACAATCGAGTATCGCATTTTTGAGATATCCATCAAAACATATATTTTTTTAATGGAACCCCCTATATATTATAATATATATATCTATTAATTGTAAGTAGAGAATTTTATTGTGAACAAAAAAGTAATTATATGGTACATTAATACCAACAATTGGAAAATAAGGAAGTTATTGTAGAAAATCAAAGGTGGTACTCGCATAAAATAAATTTTCTGAAAATCAAAAAAAAAAAACGTAAACATCGCTAACAGAAAATTAAAATTCTAAAGTAAATGTTCAGAAATATTTCCTCCCTGCTTAACTCACTTTCCCATTCTTCTCTGAACCTTGCGAGTTGTTTTTAATAAGGTCCGTGCGTTCATATTTGTAACTGTACCAGTTATAGCATCTTGAAGAGCAATTATTGTTGCATATCTAGTTTTATGCATTTAATTTTTTACGTGTCCCCATAAAAAAATCTAAGGGCTCATATCTGGTGACCGCAGGTGCCATTTGGACCTATGCAGCGGTTACCAAATAACCTATTCAATTACTCATGAATTCCCCGAAAATTATGAGCGGGGGCACCATTTTGTTGGGAATAACTAACTAGTCGATCAAGAAAATGTATATTCTCTATTTAATGGTAATGTAATATGCACGCTATGTCATTAAAAAAATATGTTTTTGGTTAATAACTCTAAAACGCTATGCTCAATTGTTATTTAATTTTTGCCAGTGTAATCACCATAAATAATCCTACAACTTTGCCCCGTTAACCGACATTGCTGCTTCACTAATAAGAAAGTTAGCAGTAGTGCGCACTTAACTTGGAACAGGGTGTAAAAATTTTAATAGCGAATTTTTTGTCCAAAAATATGTAAAAAATTTCATTATAAATCTATACCGGGATAAGCTTAGTTTTCGAGATACAGAGTGTCAAAGGTAAAATCGAAATGATGGTTTTTTATTGATTTTTTCAAATGTGACAAGATAAATAACTAAAATTTTGCACACTTATTTAGATCTTAATGCTATATAAAAAAAGTGTCAAATTTTATTCAGCGTGGATCAGTGGTGGGTAACACTAGGGGGGGTGGTAATAAAATTATTCCTAATTTTGCCCGAGGTTTTAAGAAAACAGTACAAATTTAGAATAAAACAAAGTCATTTTCTTGTGGAAATCGAAATTTCTAAAAGAGTAGAATTTTTGGGAGTTTTTTAATATTCAGTTTTTTGTAGTTTTTCTTCAAGTTTTTTACTTGAAATTCAGAATTTTGATCCTTTATTTAGATATTATTTCTCTTTGGAAATTTTGAGTTTAAATTCTATAAATTCCAATTTATTGTTTTTGAAATTTCGACATTTATTGGAAATATTTTTATTTATTTTTCGAAATATTGAATTCATTTTTAAAATTCCCAATTTTTTGATAAGATTATGTTACATTTTCAATTTTTAGATACATTTTTCTCCAATATTCAATCTAAACTTCAAATTTTGTACGTTTAACAAATTTTGAAACTTTCTTGAAATTTCCATTTTATTTCAGAATTAATTAACCAATTAAATTTCAAATTTATCTTCTTTTTGGATTGTTAAGAGTAGCCAAGTACGTGTTTAATTATTTATTCATATATTCTTTATATTTTCAGATTATAAGACGCTTTTTTGAATTTTTTATTATTAGCTTTAATACCCTGTTTCGCCCCTTTAGGAACTTGGCTGTTAAAATCAACCAAATACACACTTTGGAGGATAAATTTCCAAAAATCCTTTATTATAGCATGCCTAGGCACTGCAATCTAAACCTATTCTTTCTGACTTCAGTAGTTATGGCTATGCGTTGATGAGTCAGTAACTCTGTCCATCAAAACTTCTCTGTTTATTATATTAATATAAATAAAAGGTAAAGCATTTATATTTATTAACATATACAAAATTAGCGATACTTCTCATATAATAGATTAATAAATCAGTTACAATTCCAACGAAAATTTAAATTTGTCCAAGTTCATATAAGTAGGCTCCCAGAAGTTTGGTCTGTAAGGTAAAAAATTAATCAGCTTCAATTATCATATGTCCCATAACTTACCCCTTCGACATAATTTTTAATATTAATTTTTTCATTTTGGGAATGAGCACCATCATCTCCGGCCCCAACGGGCAGCAAAATCACGTTTTTACCCGTTACCTTCTGGAAAGACAAAGTCACAGGGATCGAGCCACCCTCCCTTGTCAAATCAGGCTCGACTTTGTAAACGTGCTTAGTAGCCTTGATCCCCGCTTGATAATGCGGATGAGTAAAGTCTTCAGTCCAGGGGGCGCCACCGTGGTCCATCGAGACTTTTATTTTGTTAACGCTTCCCCGTTCCGCCCATTTCTTCTCCAAATAATCCTTAACGTACTTTTCGATTTTGTCGGGTGTTTGATCAGGTACGATTCTGATGGAGAATTTGCCGACTACGCGACCGGGGATGACGGTTTTTGCACCGGGCTCGCTGAAGGCGCCCTCGACGCCATGGATCGACAGGGAGGGATAGCGCCACCTGCGCATGAGTAGCTGTTCTTTGTCTTCGTTCCAAAGAAGGCGGGAGCAACCGATGCTTTGGCGATAGTCGTCGACGCTGAAGTGGATTTTGGAGTAAGTTTTTTTTTCCACGTCGGTTAGTGGAGCCACATCTTTGTACAAGTCGGTGACGAGTATTTTCCCGTCTTTATCGACTAGAGTAGTTGAGGAGGTACACCAAATCGACCATCGCTTCTTGCCTGGAAATTAATCATTAATAGAGACCGGAAACCTCTTAATATTTAAATAACTAGGAGGAAGTATGAGTTATAACAAATTTTGACTTATTTGTAAATTTTGAAAAATTCGCTTACTAAGATTATTTTTTTCAAAATTTGAATTTTTTAAAGATATGAACATTTTATCAAATAATTATTTTAGAAATTATTTTGATGTTTTTTTGAAAATTTGACTTTATTTGAAATTTTCGGCTTTTTTTTTAAATTTCGACTGATAATTTTTTAAAAAAAAAGCTAGAATTTCGAATTGAAGATTGATGAAAAGAGCAAACAGTAAAAGATTAAAAAATTGAAATACAAATCTTGTCCCCTTAAACCAAGAAAGATTAAAAAACACAACAGAGGTTACTCTAACGCATTTCGATAGCCAAGCTATCATCTTCAGAGAGATACAGACAGATATCAGCATCTCTCTGAAGACGATAGCTTGGATAAGGAAACGCATTAGAGCAACCTCTGTTGTGTTTTTTAATCTTTCTTGATTTCAGGGGACAAGATTTGTATTTCAATTTTTTAAGATAACCAAGGACCAGTCCGTTCCACCAAAAAAAAAAGTACGAGATTAAGCACAACATTCAATGCTTACTAACGTAGTGCAACTTACACATTCCCCCCGAAGACTCCACTATGCAAGTCCTTGGCTGAGCAGATGACCTCAATGTAGAAATAGCACACGCCTCTCAGGCCGTAAGTAATGCAAGGTTTGTCGGTTCCTAACCAGTAATTATCAGAGATGCAAACGTAATCGATCCCCTTTCAAAAATTTATCCTTTTCGGCCTCCAATAGATCATCTAGTCCTTCGCTGCCCGATTCCTCCATACCCTCAAATACAAACTTCATATTTACCGGAATATCAACGTTGGCCTCATGATAGGCCTCGATAGGCGTTCAACCACCCCAAAACGGGCCCCTTATCGTCAGTTGCACCGCGACCGAACAATTTACCATCTTTTTCGGTTAGGACAAACGGATCTGTGTCCCAGCCGTCTTCCTTTAGAGCTGGTTGAACGTCCAGATGACCGTAAATCAGGACTGTTTTCTTTTTAGGATCTGTAGTTATTTCAGCCAAGAGTATAGGTGGAAGGGGTAGTTTTGTTCCATCGGGAAGGGTTTGGGTGCCGATGTCCTTCAGCTCGATTTTGGCGCCCAAAGCTTTCAGGCGGTCACCAACCCAGTTTACCATGCGAGTGATGTCTGGTCTGGTGTGAGGCCATGCTGATACGGATGGGATGGCTACAGCTTCCTTCAAGTTAGCGATATACTTTCCTTTGTTGGCTTCGATTTTGCTGTTATTAATTTCACAAAGTAAGTAATAGTAATACAACTGACAAATTGCAGGTAAGCTATCAGGGAACAATGGATACTTACTTTGAAAAGAAAGGGGGAACAAATATTTTTTTATAAACATTTAATAAACAAGTACACAATTTAAAAATATATATATCGGTTCTTTCTCGAAATACAATTTTTAATTGTAATCAAAAGAAATATTTTAAATCTTTAGGTAAGAGTTATATATGTATAGATTTTTCTAGATATTACAAATACGTTTTCTGTATGTATTTAAAAATCTCGACTTTTTTTAGACATTCTGAAATTTTGAGCAAAAAATGGAATATTTGATATTTTCTCTGAGATAATAAAAAAAATGTTTAAAAACAAAAAATTGGAAATCATTTTTCTCGAAACTTCGTGTTAAAATTTTGTTTATTTTAATTTCGGGTATTTGCGGAAATCTAGATTTTGATTTTAAATTAAAAAAAAACTTGAAATGTTTTAAATTCCAAAATGCGACAACCGTTTTATAAATTTTAATTTTAAGGTTGAATTTGGAGTAAAAAAAATCCAAAATTTAAAACAAAGTTTATTAAAAAAAATCTCGAGGCTTCTGAGTTTAATTTTAAAATGGTAGCCTTGACTCAAAATTTGGACAATTTTCAAAAAAAACATTTTTCAAGATTTACCAGAATTTTTTTTGCCAAAATTGATTTAAAAAAAGCAATATTCTAGATTTTTTTGTCATCAATGTTTTAAAATGAACGCTGCCTCCCTTTATAGCAAATCATGTCTACGCCCATGAATCCACAGTGAAATTAACAGAATCGAAATTCTAGTCGTAGTAAAATATGATGAAATAAACTGCAACTGACCGTGGATTTTACTGCTTATTATCGTAAAGAATTAGTTCTTGACTGTAAAAATTTATAGCAGTTATGAAATCATATTTAAAAATTTGAAAAACGGACTTTGTTTATCGATTTGTTTCAGAATAGGCTCTACTTGACCGAAACCACAAAAAAATAAAAAAAACCACAACATTAAATCTGATGAAATGAAATTTGTTTTCAAGGTAAGATATTACCAAATCGGTGTGCCTTATCAGTTACTTGATAAATACTTGGTTAGGTAATAACGTTGATAAAATCTGCACAAAGATGTGAACTTATTTTCAAATAGAGACAATGAAATGTTTTTGCTTTTTGTCGTTACATTCAGGGGCGCTCTAGAGTTTAAACGCTCCCAGGCTTCAAATTACAGTTACTTTTAGACAACTTGATAATACGCTTGCTTATACAGGGTGTTTCATAATTGCATGCTGAACCGGCAGGGGGATATTTCGTTGGGCAATTTTAAGACAAAATTTTCATATTAACATAGGTCCGGAAACGCTTCATTTTCGATATACAGGGCGGTAAAAATTGAAGAAAAAATCGGTTTTTCTTCAATATTTCTGAGACTGGTTTAGATATTTTTTTGATATTCAGTACACGATATCTGGGTATAAAAGCAAGTATTTTGACAAAAAAACATTTGTTCTGATTCCACCAGTGGCGTTCCCACAAACAGGTCGATACACATTTTTGAAAAAAAAAAAATGTGACGCCAATGCTATTTTTCAAAATAAGAATTATTTTCCTAGTCTTTGTTGTGTTTCTATCAAAAATGAGCTCTTGACTTTTTGTCCTACGACGGCCGGTTTCCGAATTAAAAAATAAAAATCATTTACTTGCTATGCCGCTATGGTAGATTAATTTATTAATGAAATCTTAACAATGAAATTAATTAAATCATATCAGGTGTTGAAAATGTCCACCACCTGAAAGTATGCACGCCTCAACTCTTCTTCTCATAGATTCGCGTACTTGTTGAAAAATTCCTGGCGTATTTCTTATAGTGTTGCAGGAATCTGTTATGCGATTTCTCAGTTCTTCTTCAGTTTGGATTGGGGCGCTATAAACTAAGGTTTTAAGATAGCCCCATAAAAAATAATCTAGACTGTTCAGGTCAGGGGATCTAGGCGGCCATAATTCTGTTTCTGCTCTGCCTATCCAGCGATTATTGTAATTTTGGTCCAAATATGCACGTGCCAAAACACTAAAATGCGCAGGGGCACCATCGTGTATAAACCACATTCGATTTCGGATTAAAACGGGGACATCTTCTGACAGCACTGGTAAATCATTTTCAAGAAAGTGACGATAATTTTCTCCATTTAATCTTCTTGGCAGAAAAAAGGGTCCAATTAAATAGTCGTCAACAATTCCTGCCCACACATTTACCGAGAATTGTTCTTGGTGATTGACTTCGACCATGGCATGCGGGTTCTCTTCAGCCCAAAAGTGATTGTTGTGGAAGTTTCTAATTGCATTTCGGGAAAAACTGGCTTCATCAGTAAATAATACTTCTCTGTCAAATAGTGGATTTTCAACAATTTTTTGAATAAACCATTGGCAGAAATTTATACGAAATGGTAAATCCCGAGGCAGTAAGGCCTGAACCCGTTGAATATGGTAAGGGTATAACAAAAAATCGTGAAGTATCCTCCACACTAAAATATGGGAGATATTTAAATTACTAGCAATTTTCCTTGTGCTTATTTCGGGATTTTGCTCAACTCAATTAAGAACAGCTATTTCAGTTTCTTCTGTTCTTGCGGTTCTTTGTGCCCCTTTTAAGTGATGATCGGGTTTAAAACATCCCTTCTCGCGTAGTCTTCTATGGACGCTTGAAAAAGTTCTTGCATCTGGCACAATTCTTTGCGGAAAACGCTCTGCATACAGTCGCCTGGCTTCAAATGCATTTCCATCCGCAATACCGTACATGTTATGAATATCGGCAAATTCAGCATTCTCAAACATATTTTCTTATACTTATCAATCACTCACATTCAGATAAAGTATTGAAGTGAAAAATTTGACACTTGGTTGTAAACACAAAACTAAATCTCAGTGGCCTACTAGATTTTCATTAATAAATTAATCTACTACAGCGGCATAGCAAGTAAATGATTTTTATTTTTTAATTCGGAAACCGTCCGTCATAGGACAAAAAGTCAAGAGCTCATTTTTGATAGAAACACAACAAAGACTAGGAAAATAATTCTTATTTTAAAAAATAGCATTGGCGTCACATTTTTTTTTTTCAAAAATGTGTATCAACCTGTTTGTGGGAACGCCACTGGTGGAATCAGAACAAATGTTTTTTTGTCAAAATACTTGCTTTTATACCCAGATATCGTGTACTGAATATCAAAAAAATATCTAAACCAGTCTCAGAAATATTGAAGAAAAACCGATTTTTTCTTCAATTTTTACCGCCCTGTATATCGAAAATGAAGCGTTTCCGGACCTATGTTAATATGAAAATTTTGTCTTAAAATTGCCCAAGGAATATCCCCCTGCCGGTTCAGCATGCAATTATGAAACACCCTGTATAACTTGGGGCCAACATAACTGAATCTTCAAAAACTCCGGAATATACACTGTGTAACTTATCGTACGAAAAATTTATCCTTCGTAAAAGTTATTTAAAAAAATCGAAAATAAAATTCTAATTTCAACATCAGCCTGTATCTCAGAAACGAAACATTTCCGGACACGGGTTTATATAAACTTTTGTCTTGGAATTAACTCAGGAGTGGCCCACAGAAATATTTTAACGTAATTAAGTTTCACCCTGTATATCAAGGCCCAAAATTTGCAAAACATTTTATGAGGATATTTTGTTAATAAATTTAATTTTCCTTTTAATTTTTCTCTTTGGTTCGTAAATATTTTCAAATTGTCTATTGAATTAAAATTCGAAATAAAAAAAATAATAACAATTTCAAGATTAAATTAGAAATTTTGAGAAAATAATCAAAGTTTCGAATTCATGTAAAAAATTGTTATTCTAGTCATCTAGTCAAAACAAAAAAAACTTTAAGCTTAAATTTTCGACTTTTTTAAAGACATTTTCATCAAAATTACAAAGTCCTAAAGTTTAGGAGAAAAAAGTTGGAAATTTTTCCAAAGAATTAGAAACTCTTTATTTTTTCAAAAAGTTAAAATAAAAAATATTTGAAGATTATTATGATGATGATATTGGATGATTATTATCTTCAAACATTTTTATTATTATTGTTATTATTATTACATTACTTATAAATCAGTAATAATGAAATACATTGTTTGCATCCATAAAAACTAACCTTTACTGACATATAAGGTGCAATTTTCAGGTATACAGCAACAATAAATTCCATTGACATTATATTAGCCAATGAACTAGAAAATATTATTATTTTAAACTTCTCATGCAATAAAAAAAGGAGTATAATCGTAACGAGTCAATAATCAAAATCTGTACAAATGCAATAAATAGCAAATTTTACATTGACTTTGCTGCTTACGTACAGGTACCATTTAGAAAACAACCTGATTGCATATTACATAAAAATTTAACACAATCCAACATTACTGACTAATCAAAAACAAATAAAAATAACGATTCTTTGAACATGCCTATATTTTTTAATATGTAAATACAAAGTAAAAGTTATATCTAATATTGCCAGTTGAATTAATGACGACATTCACAAATAAACCACAAGTGGTATTTTCTTTATTTTTCCACAGGCTGACTTAGGGGGTCATGACGGGGACATTTTGTTCACAGGTATGATTACGAGATAATTCTGATTTTATTATATTAAGATTCTTGAGTGCTTTTGTACATAAAAATCTTTTATTTGTTTTTGATATGATAACGGGTAAGGGGCAATGTTCTCATTGTGCACTTTTTTTAAAATAAATTGATAATCGTGTATACGTTTTTTAAGTGTATCGCGGGTTTTTTATAAAGAATTTTTATGACTAACACCCTATCCATATGATAGGTGGGTGTAGCAGAACTTGTGATAAAATACAGCGCTGTGTATAAAAAGTAGCCAGTACTTTTACTTTCCTATAACAATATTTAAATCAGTCTAGTTTAGCTATGAAAGTACTAGCTAATTAAGTGTGCACTACATTTAAAAACTTTAAAATCTCATTACAAATTTTGTAATCCTAGCATTTTTAAACTTAAAAAACGTGTACTTACGCGAAGAGTTTGTTCAGCGGATCCGGTAGACTCATAATTAAAATTTATTTAATCACTGGTATGACTTTGATTAAACGTGATAAGATGCACTTTGATTAGTATGCAACCTAGGAAGAAACAACTCAACTAAATGAAACTTTTTGTTTATATATGTTTTGATAACCTATCAAATTGTCATATGATACATATTGACACTACAAGGCTATAGAGCTACTCCGGCATATATTTCACATTTCTATGAATTGCACACGTCTCATTTCAGCGACATCTGTAGGAAAGCAATTTTATATAGTGTTAACATATATGAATGGTAAAACGCAATTTTCGTTCCAATGTTTAACTTGAAAAAACGTAAATTAACAAGATTTATGTTAAACCAGTTAACATCTGACTTTGTTTACATAAAAAAACGATTCTTAGATCATATATTTCTGAGCTTACTTCTCCAAGTGTCTACTCAAAGATAGAAAAGAAACGAAATACGTTTTACATCTTTTTGAAGTTTCCAATTCCCTAAGGAAATTTAAACTTTTCGTCAAACCCTTGAAATTTTTATAGAAACCGTGTAATCTTGGGGAAAAGTTTAAAGTCAAAATGCGCGACAAAAATGTTTGATACCCAAGCTTAAAGTCAAAATGTTAAGAAAATAATTGAAATTTTTTTTGGCAATTTTGGATAAAGAGTTAACCTATCGTTTCGCGTTACCATCAAGCTAATTTTTTTACCAACAAGCTCTACTTTTAACATAAGATAACATAAGTACAATACAAAATACTGTATATTCCACTAAACATTAGGCTCTAATGATTAGAGCAACTAAAGTGTATTTCATTATCAATAAATATTAGCATTCAAAATATTAATATAAAAAGGTAGGAGAGTTTGACAGAATTTACTTTCACATATTTCCAATATTCTGACTTGCTTACTAGTGTGGGTTCAAACTACACTACATATTTCCTAGTTTTCACTTCTGTCGGCAGTCTCCAAGACTGTTTATTTTTTTACGTTAATTCGATATTTTGATTATTTTCTCAAAATTCCACATTTAAATTGGTTTTTTATTTCGAATTTTAACTCAAAAAGAAAGAATTTCAAAAGTTCATAGCATATGTCTAAATTACGAATGAAATTAAAAACAAATTAATCCATTAAAATGGTGGCACCATAATACTTACAGTAAATTTTTTAGAGGGGGTGGGGGGCAAATGTTTGAGCCTTATATTTCTGTTTACTGGGTCTAGTTGACTATTAAAACAAACTCATTTCAAGTTGATAAACTCTATTTTTATAAAAAAAGCATAAATAATACAATAATCTAAGATTTTATTACTTTTCCCTTCAGTATTTTAACCTCATCGACTGGTCTGTCATTTTTATCAGTTTCAACCAACCCTATTCTTTTAACAACATTCATTCCAGCGTGAATTCTTCCAAAAATAGCATGTTTACCATCTAACCATTGTGTTGGTGCCAATGTTATAAAAAATTGTGACCCATTTGTGTCTGGTCCTGAATTAGCCATCGATAGTACCCCAGCTCCACTATGTTTTAATTCGGGGTGAATTTCATCTTTAAACGTCTGACCATAAATCGAAAGACCCCCTTTTCCTGTGCCAGTCGGATCACCACCTTGTATCATGAAGTCTCTTATTATCCTATGAAATATTGTGTTGTTGTAGTAGCCCCTTCTTGTCAATTCCGCGAAATTTCTGCATGTTTGAGGGGCGTGTTTCCAATAAAGTTCTATGGTCATTTCGCCCATCCTACAAAAGTGCGCTTATTTTCGAAATCTGCAGAAAATGTTGACTTACGTTGTTTCGAAAGCCACAAAAGGTGGCTGCCACATTTTATCTGGTATACCAGAGTGGTTTAAGCCTTGCACCGCCAACATTTCAACCAGTGTTTATTATTTGACGTACTTTTCAACGACAACAGTACTTTTAAATGTTTGGTACAAATTGGTAAAAATTACAAAACATACAATGTTAAGATTAGATCAGATTTTTGGTATTTTGTTTAGAGGTTAGTAGTTAATATGATCAATTTGTTGGTAGTATATAAACTACGATCACAGAATATAGGACAAAAGATGAGACCATAGTTCAACATTGTTACTATAGATATTTGATATTTGCGTTATTATCTTGAAAATAAGCAGCAGGATTGTAGCTTTGTTAATAGTGTGTGGTGTTTGAAAACAGAATTTGTAATATTTTACCTCCAGTCCACACTATTCGGTTATAATATATCTCTTTAATGTTCTATGTTTAGGAATCTAATCGTGTTCTTTGTTTGGTGTCATGAACTGATGTTTGAAATTTTTTAAAAAATTTGAGCCATTCCATAAGTTGTAAAATATACTATTGTTTTAAAATATTGATTTAGATTCTAAAAAGGTTAAAGAAAAGAACAAGAAAGGGTAGTTCGAATGTAGAGCAGCTCATTTATTTGTGTATTATTCTGTGTTATCATACTGATAGTGATTGACGTAAAAATTGATTTTTGTTGACATTAAAAAGTAAACGTCAAAGGTTAATCTCATCTATGATAAATTAGTGCGGTACCTTGAAAGTCATGTTTTGATAACCGCAAAATCGTAGGTATCTGATCCCTTTACTCATTGTAGGTCGCAAGAATTTTATCCAGGGCCCAATTTGTTTTGTACATAATAATAATAACGATGACATCCCCAGTTGTTATAGCTGCTACAGCCAAACAAACAGGAACCGTAAGTTTATTCGCGGTTAAATATCGATTATTTGACTCAAAATAGTAATTGATTCTATTTTTAGCTAATATTTTTCCACGGGCTTGGAGATACAGGGTAAAATTTAGTATATAAAATTGCTGCCTAGATTTTATCTTTGAAATTTGCAGCCAAGGTTGGGCCAGTGCCATGGCAGCTATAAAACCATCCCATGTTAAGGTAATTTGTCCTACTGCTCCTACCATACCAGTAACGCTAAATCAAGGGTTCAGGATGCCCAGTTGGTTTGATCTGAGGACACTTGATGCTTCTGGACCTGAGGATGAAGAAGGTAATTTCTTTTAAATTATCTATTTCTTGCGGATTGGAGTTGAAAAAATGAATAAAATAAAATTTATTTTTTGTAAATCTTCAAGGAATCAAACAGGCAGCATCCAACGTTCACAAGATGATTGAAGATGAGGTTAAAAGTGGCATACCAACTGAAAGAATCATTTTGGGGGGATTTTCGCAAGGTGGTGCTTTGGCGCTTTATTCCGGATTGACTCTCCCTAAGAAACTGGCTGGCGTTATTTCCCTATCAGGCTGGTTACCCTTGAATAAGAGTTTCCCTGCTGCGTTGAAATGTTCGAAGGACATAAATGTAAGTTCTGTTAAACACAAATTTTACCTAAGGCAGGGCCTTAGGTAAAATTTTTTTTTGGCCAAAGTCGCCAAATTCAGATTAGGTATCTGAAAAAAAAAAATAATAAAAAATACAAAATTCAGTTGCTGGCCATCCATATGGATCCAAATTCCAGATTCAAAAACCAAATTAGGATTCAGTACATATGCAGCTGACCTAAAGAGTCTCGTTCTTTTTAAGATTCTACAATGTCATGGTGATTGTGATCCAATAGTTCCTTACAAATGGGGGCAGATGACAGCATCAGTATTAAAAACTCTGGTGAAATCACCAGAATTCAAGTCGTATCGCGGCCTAGCGCATTCATCCTCCGAGGAAGAGTTGCAAGATGTGAAAACTTTTGTTGAAAAACACCTTCCAGCAGTATAAGATTCGAGTATTTAAAATGTTCTCTGAAACTGTACCTTGCCTTAGATTGTTTTAGTTGTTTGGATGAAATTGTTTTTCCTGTAACATTCCTTGAAGATCTTAAATGGAGAATAGAATACTTGTTATGTCTATGATTTGATGCTCCAGTAATAAAGGCATTTAAATTATCTGTTTTTTTTCTTTTTTTTTTTCTTCTAATAAAACTACTAATCCCAGTTGAATGATCCATAATAATTAAAAAAGATGATTTAAACTGCAGACGTTAAGGCCTAAAAGACCTGGTACAATTGCAGGTGGTTAAAATGATCAGTGGCCGGTAAAATACTGGCTGATTGAGATAAATCACTACATGTAGGTGGATTTCACGCTTTGCGTAGGCTGCCGCTAAGATTAAAAGGGTCGCGCCGTGGAAATGACGCGTTCCCGGTTCGGTTGCAAGGGCAGTCATGGAGGAAGCTGTGGACGTGGTTTCCCTCTCAGCATAGGATTTGAGAGATAGATCCGTTCTGAACTTACATTTGTAAAGAGTAGAGCGTACAAATGGCCTATTGAATGGAGATCATGATGTTAATGTGTTTAATATAATTAAGATTAAAATATAGATGAAAACTAATAAGTCACTGAAATTTTTTTTGAAATCTGTTAATAAATGACTAAAAATTAGATTATTGAAGTTTACGTATTTTAGCACGAGCGTCTGTGTGTGTGACGCATTTGACCCGTCCGAGATCGTCCCATCACAAATCACTGAACACGAAGAAAAGCTCACGGATTTTGCTCATTTTTGGATATGTTTTAAAAAACTGAAATCTAAGAGACACATATTTTTTTATCGACTGATAAACGGTTTTAAAGCTAGTTCTACCTCCGTGGATTAGGTCAAATGACGCCACACGCGACGTAACGAAATTTATTCTTACAAGCGCAACTTCAAAGGTCCATAACTTTTTCCTTTATAGAAACATTTTAATGATTCTTTCATCATCACTTTACTTAAATATTAATAATTAATCAATAAGAAAAAATGGAAACTTGTCCATTGTAAATAATATAATTAAATTTTTAGGAAAATTAAAGGATCAGAGTAAAACCACAAATTATTTTTGTAAAAATAGTAGGAACAGGAATTAACTTTAACTTATAAACAATAGTTTATGATAACCATGGATGAGTTAGAAGCTTGTACCGGGTGGCTAACTAAGAATGGACGTCGGCCATATCTCAGCACCGAACCATCCTACAGTCTTGGGAAAAAATTTTTAATAACAAAAGTGACCTTGAAAAATTGCTGGGATTTTTTTTTAGTTTTTAAAATTACCGCTAGGGTGCGTAAGACCTAGAATTAAATAGAAAACTGGGATTTTCTCAGGAATTTGTTTATTTATGGTATATCGAAAATATGTGCATTATAATCCTAGAATAATTTTGACTCGTTTTTGTGTCACAGTTTTTGTTCTATCTCCAATTATAAGGTGGTGGGAAGACTTCGAAAAAAAATTTAAGGCGTTTACTTCAGTAAGCTTTAATGCAATTTAACAAATTTGGTCTCTATAGAAAGAGCTTCTATCGAAGGCACTTTGAGATGTTTTTATTTTAAAATTACTGTCGCTGCTACAGTACGTTTTATGAAATTTCGGCGTTTTACTAAAAAAAATTAAATAGAATAATATGTTTATTTTAATATTTTAAAATAGAGAATTAAAAACACTAGATGTCAGTGAAAACCTCAACTCGATATCTTTCGCCTAAAAACAGATATTGGCAAGTAAAGTATAAGTTATGAATTATCAAATCGTTTGCTACGAAATTGACGAAAGAGTCATTGAAAAAAATAGTTAACTGTGAAAATGAAATAATGCAGAAACAATATATCAAAAAATATTCAATTCTTTATTGTCGTGATTGTTCTTTTAGTCAAATTTGTATTTTGGCTTTTGTTTTGTAACACAAAACTAAAATGATTTAATCTAATGAAGAACCGTTTGAGAAATGCCACTATCGCTGCTAGAGTTTAAGCTGTGCGGTATCCGGACAGACGTCATCATAATAAAAGAATTTTCCTTCTACTGGCACATCGTTTACGCACCACAGGAAATGTGCATCCCCCTGTATTTAGAAAACACCGCAGATCTCGCACCGAGCAAAATATAGTAAACGTTTTGGCATATGTGGAATTTGATCATCATTTAAGCACCAGGACAATAGCTAGGGACTTGGGAATATGTCGAACCACAGTTCAAAATATTTTGAGAGAGCATAGCTAAAGGTTTATTTAGAACTATAATATTAAATTATACAAGGTGATTCTAAAAGCAGTATAATAAATTCAGGATCGTATTTTAGAGCCCAAAATAAGACGAAAAGTCTATATTTCCCAGTTACAGGGTGTGGAAGGTTAG
Organism: Dastarcus helophoroides; assembly: GCA_028583605.1. Lineage (NCBI taxonomy): Eukaryota > Metazoa > Arthropoda > Insecta > Coleoptera > Bothrideridae > Dastarcus > Dastarcus helophoroides. Next base: position 32,704,552 of record CM053325.1, on the reverse strand, counting down.
TTTCTGATTATAGTTTTTAATTAATAGTTGCAAAACGTGTACAGTTATTTGAATGAAATTTAGCACAACTTTATACCATTTCGTTTTTTCAAAAAATCTAGGAATTAATTAATGGAACTAAACCAATGGTGGGTATGTCAAGGGGGGTGGTGCTTAAAACGTGCCTTATTTATTTTGTGTGCCCCTTTGTCTTAGTTTCGTAACAAAATTATAAACTACAAACTTTTTTACGTAAGAAAGGTGCACTTACTGAAACTCGATATTGTCAGCCGTTTTCGAGTAAAATGCATTTTTATATCTCAATGCATTAAAAGCACCCCCCAAAAATCTCGCATGTAACACAAAGTTGGCTTTAAAATGAAAGAAAACCTATGATATGTTTATTACATAAAATGTTCTTTACAAAAAAATATTTTTAACTAATAATTAAGTAAAAAAAAATGTTTCGTAAATATTTAATAAACAGATTTTAAAACATTAGCTTTTATTTATAGAAATTGCTTAAAGTGGCCACCGGCGACAAGAAAACATGGACATGTCAATACTATTTATTTTCTTTCATTTCAATGCCAACTACGTGTTACATTCCATATTTCTGGGCAAGCGCTTTTAATGCATCGAAATATAAAAATGCATTTTACTCGAAAACCGTTGATAATACCGAATGTCGGTAGGAGAACCTTTTTTATGTAAAAATGATTGTAGTTTATATTTTATTTAAAAACTTGTCACAAAAGTGTACACAAAATAAATAAGGCACGTTTTAAGCACCACCTCCTCATTATACCCACCACTGTTTAAGTTGTGTTAATTAATTCTTAGATTGTTGGAAAGGACATGAAAGAATGGAGCCACATTTCATTTAATTATCTGTACACGTTTTGCCACTATTAATAAAAAACTATAATCGGGAAGTAACTTTCCACACCCTGTAACTCGGAAACGAAGCGTTTTACGACATATGCTTATATAAACTTTTCGTCTTATTTTGGGCTCTAAAATACGATCCCGAATTAATGGTACTACTTTTAGAATCACGTTGTGTAAAAAACATTTTATATTTAATGTAACAAAATTTACATTATACAGGATGATTCATTAAGAATGGGCAATCTCTGAAGTGGAGATACTACACACCAAAATATGGTAAGCTTAACATGCAACAAATGTTGCAGGTTTACGAGATACAGGGTATTCAAAGTTGGAATTTTAATTTGAAACTTCTTAATAATTTTGTGATTTTAAGCAGTATCGTCTGGAAAATTGGCAACTTTATGTTTTTTGGCATGAGGATTGCGAATTTAATGCTGAATTTCGCACTATTATACAGGGCGTTAGTTACACCCTGTTACTTAAGTAAATTACAACATATCTTTTTTGCCTAATAAGTTATGGCTAAAATGACTAGAAAATAAAGGGAGTTCAATTTTGAATAAAAAAGGTAACTTTGTTTATTTCATGTAACTATCAGTTTGGAGAAATGTGAAATAAAAACGGGTCAAAATTATTCTAGGATTATAATACACGTATTTTCGATATACTATAAATAAGCAACTTCCTGAGAAAATCCCAATTTTCTATTTAGTTCTAGGTCTTTCGCCCCCTAGGGCACATTTTAGAAACTCAAAAATATTATCCAGCAATTTTTCAGGGCCATTTAATTTTTTTCAAGGCTGTAGGATGGTTCAGTGCTGAGATAAAGCCGGCATCCATTCTTTGTTGGTCACCCGGTACATAATCGGAGTTGCTAAATCTCCTGTATTTTTAAAGAACAAGGAGGAGCTTTTTTTAGTCATTAATATTATACCTTCGGATAGGATACATGAATGCAAGGTTCTATAAGTATAAAAATTCGTTCAAGGTTTATCCCTGCTTTTTATAAATTTCGATAAATTATGTTTAAGTTGCAACTGTCAATCTTACATAACTTTCAATTTCTCAGTAGTCCAGCAAAGATAGGTGAAATAATCACCTTTGTTGTAAAAGAGTAAATACTAAATTTTTTGATTAATTTTAGCTTTTTTTTTTAATTTAATTAATTTTTGCTTCAGTTTACCAAATAAATATAAAAAGTTCCCCCCAAGATCGTGTGTGGAACGCCGTCATATTGATTTAAAGATGTAAAATTTGGTTTTTGTCAATAATTTCCACACTTCAAAAAAAAAGTTTTTTATCTGCTATTTTTTTGTTGAGTTGGTTGTTATTGAGAAAATGTCACATGAATAACATACTTTTGGATACGTTATCCAAAGCTTACAAACTTTTGTATGAAACATTTGGTTTTTAGAATTAAATTGTGTGAATTTGACAAAAAAACAAAATTTTCCACTTTTAAGTCAATATGGCGGCCGATCCGCACATGTTCTCTGTTGGGAATCTTTCTGTGCTTATTTGTTAAGCTGAAGTGAAGATCTTAAAAAAAATAGTATTTACTTATTTTGTACCAAAATTCTATTTTTTCTGGGCTACAATTATACTGGGTGTTTTTTTTTAGTTGGGAGGTTACCTTTATCTGGAGTACTACTTATTATAAAGGCAAACTGATTTTATCAATGGGGCTAATCGGAGCTAAACTATCTTCTAAAAATATTTTCAACTTCCCCCACTACCGGTTATGCCGGAAGTAGACATCAACTTTCTTATTTTAAACGGCAACCCCCAAATTTTATATTTTATTTAGATTTTACGTAAAAAAATAAGGTGCATTTATGTATACATGTTTATTGCTACCTTTAATGGTTTTAAAGATATTTTAATTTTTCGAAAAAAAATGTCAGAAAAGAGGGTTATTTTGACTTTTTGTATCTTTTTTATTATTTGCAGTAAAAACATGAAATTTGGGTTGAAATTATGGAATATTATAAAGACTATAATAACATAATCAGATTTCACATTTATTATACAGGATGATGGAAATTTTATAATCTTTGCTGTTTTTGTTTTATTCAAAAAAACTCTGTATTTTTAAATGGGAACTATATGTTTTTTAATCATTTTTGGATTCTTCACATAAAAAGAAGAAAGAAGTTAAATTACTTTTTTTTTAAAAAATCTTGTGCTGTTACAGAGGTATTTTACATAAATCTCAAAATAAAAAGAATCAAGCATGTCTTTTTTGTTCAAGTAGGAAATTAACTGTAGGCGATAAAAGCTTAAAGAATTAACCATAATAATACGAAAAAAAAAAAATAATTGATAAAAAATTTACATCAAGAACAACAAGGACGATCTTCTCTTTCAATACATTTAAGGCATATTTTAAATTTTTGAATTGAGTAACGTTTTTAAGCACATTCGATTGTTTCTAACATTATGCTTGTCATGCAGTAGTCGTAAAAAAATCACTAAGAAATTTCCATTTCAATTTCATTATAAAATTTAACGTTTACAAAACCTGAGTTCTAATCTAACAGCATAACAGTTAAAGGACGAATTTTCTTGAACATTTGTTGTTGATTTTCACTACTTCAAAAATGAGAAGTCTGTTTAACAAACCATTTTTACGAAACTTACATTCGTGGCTCCCTAAACATTTTTCAATAAGTATTCTAACAATTAGTCAAAAATTATTCGTCTTGTACAGTTATCTTTTAAATGTTATTTAGAATAAAATTTTAGTTTTCTGCTATCAAGTTGCTACTAGAGGGAAAAAATATTTTTCTTTTTTATTTTGAATTATATCTCTCTAAAGTGAAGAATCCAAAAATGATTAAAAAACGCATAGGTCCCATTTAAAAAAACCGAGTTTTTTTGAATAAAACAAAAACAATAAAGATTATAAAATTTCCATCACCTTGTGTAATAAATGTAAAATCTAATTATGTTATTATAGTTTCCATAATATTCCATGCCTTTAACCCAAATTTCATGTTTTTACTGCAAATAATAAAAAAGATACAAAGGGTTAAAATAACCCTCCTTTCTGTCATTTTTTTTTCAAAAAATTGAAATATCTTAGAACTATTAAAGATAGCAATAAACATGTATACATAAACTTACCTTATTTTTCTACGTAAAATCCAAATAAAGTATAAAATTTGGGGGTTGTCATTTAAAATAAGAAAGTTGACACATATTTCCGGTGTAACCGGAAGTGGGAGGAAGTTGAAAATATTTTTGGAAGGAAGTTTAGCTCCGATTAGCCCCAAAGACAAAATGAGTTTGCCTTTATAATGAGTGATACTCCATATAAAGGTAACCTCCCAACTAAAAAAAAACACCCGGTATATTTTAAAATGCATCTTGCCACATATCAGAGAAAAGTTGATTTTTTTGAAGAAAATTAATTTCAGTTGACAAACTCACAAGTCACCATGTCGTAAAATTAAATTTTACATCATGTGATCTTTCTGAAAAAAATCACTCTTGACATATTTTCATAAATTTTAATTTATTTTATACTTTGTTTATTATTATAAAATATCCATGAAAACCTAACTAATACACCAATAAACAAAACTATTAAACCTACAATGCACAAACTTAATTTCTCTTTTTTCATCAATACTCCAGACACTTGTCCTTTGGGTAGCGGTTTCACTAATCCAGGCATTTTAATTTCGTCTAATGGTTGCCCAATCATGGAAAATTTACTAGTTTCTATAATCTTTACTTTCACTATTTTCCCCATAAACTCACTTCTCATAGGAACCAATACTTGCTCATAGAATTTATTGTGGCCAACATAATGCTTCTTATCATGTGATACTTCAGTTACTAATACTTCCTGTATCTCCCCAATTTTATGCGTATAAGGCTCATAGGTGTAGAACAAGTCAGTTAACTGCTTTGTTCGTTTCTTAACATCTTGTGGTGGTATTCTTGGCATTAGGGCGGCTGGTGTGCCCGGTCGAGGAAAGAATTGATTTATGAATAAACTAGGGAATTTGTACTTTGCACATAGCGACATTGTCTCTTCAAAATCCTTGTCTGTTTCCGTGGGAAAACCACATATGATGTCTGTTGCGACTGTCATTCCTAAAACCCTAAAAACGCTATGAAATGGAACTATTTTGTTGTCATAATTACCTCTGTTGTAAGAAATTGACGACATGCTCGAAATCGCTTCTGTTATATTCTCGTTTCATTTCTGCCAGCACTTGGTCACTGCCTGATTGAACTGGTACATGGAGAAATCCATAGACACGTGGATGCGCCATTATTTTGGCTACTTCCTCCAGATGTTCCAAAATGTATGGAGGGTTTGTCATGCCTAGACGCAGCCGACAACCTTCGGGTATCACTTCTACCAATTTCCAAAGTAATTCAGGTAGAGTGACTCCAATATCTCTCCCATAGGCACCTTAAAATTTAACTAATTGAACACGTCTTTAAAATTAGTCACTTATAAAGTTAGCAAACTTAATCATTCCTAGGTGTTTTTGTGTAAAATTTCGTGATACAATGTTACATAACATTGATATTCATAACATCGTAACTATTAAACCCCACTAACAATAATGTAAATACAACAAGAGATATTAAAAACTCCACGATGTTTCTATAGATCTCTGCTATGATCGGATCTGGTTTCACTTTTCAGCATCGTCAGCGGTTATACCAGCAGTTTGTTTAGACGTTGTTATGCTAACAAGCTTGATGCATCACAGACTCTTATGAATATTTCATCTAGTCCAAATTCTCATACAAAGCTTCTATTAGAGGTGTGTTCACAAAATCTAGCTGCTTGTTCATAAGTTTAAATTGTCTCAATTGTAAATATTTCTGAATCTCTCTGGTTTTAAAAAAAATTAAGTTTTTCATTATTATAGCAAATATGTAATACTTCCACTGTGTTCACGCTTGTAAGTTTATGTTGTGTTTATAATCGATGCTTTGCAAAATTTGATCTTTTTGGATGTTTATTTCTTAAGGCAGCAAGGTGTTAACTGTACATCATGTAATTTTCACATTAAGTATCCTAACTACTGGCATAACCGCCGACGATGTTGAAAAGTGAAATTAGGTCTGTTTATAGCAAATATTTATAGAAACAACATGGAATTTTTAATATCTCTTGTTGTATTTATTGTTAATAGGTTAATAGTTATAAATATTGAAGAGGTCCACATAGTAAGCGTTAAAATATCAAAAACATAGATATAAATAAATTCGAAAAGTTCAAAGTTTTGAGTCAGTCAACAAGTTATAATTTGTTATAGTGAAATTTCGATTTTTTTTACAACATTATAACGTTCAAAGGTTTAATTTTTTCGCTACAGAATTGAGACATTAAACTGAAAATGTCAGAGTTTCTTAAAATTTTGATTCTAAGAAAAGTGAAATTATAACAAAATTAAAATTTTGTTGTATTTTGTTTAGAGGTTTTAAGAAATTTTATTGAGACATATTTAACCAATGATTTAAGTTGAAAAATATATTTTAAAAGGTAAATAACCTAATATTTAGTGGAATGTAATAGCACCTGTATCTTCTGAAGTTAACCATATTTCAACAACGCCTTCTTGAAAAGCTTGTTCTGCCCTTTTTACAATTTCTTCTGGAGGGTAACTCCCCAAGTCGCCTCTAGCATGCTTAGTTTTGCAATATGTGCACTGATTTAAGCACCCTGTGTTGATGGCAATTATTTCAATAAGAGGATTCCTCCTCACTTTAGGTAAAAGCAACGGGGCCCCACCTATCTTCTTGCCATTTTCCTTCTTCGTCCCCAACAATTTAACTGTATTACCCTTCAATGTTTCCTCTACAACTTCCACAACTCTATCAATCTGCTGGACACCAACAATACTAAGACCTTGAACAAATGAAGATTTTGGGGCACCCTGCGGCACACAGCCCGCCACTACGATTCGCTTTCCCTTTCTTCTTAGCAGATTCAATTTCGTTTCCTAAATAGGACATCAAGTTATTCTAGAAGTTTCCCACATAATACCAACCTAAAGTGATCCTCTGCAGGGTTTTTAACAGTGCAGCTGTTCAGGAGCCATAAGTCCGCGTCATTCTTATCATCGGTTAACCTGTAACCATATGCAGCAAGTTGACCTGCCATATATTCAGAATCCGAACTGTTATGGGCACAACCCCATGTTTTGATGTATACTTTTTCTGTGCCAGGTATATTGTCCCCAACAGAGGGCTCTACCTGTTCATCGCCCTAAATTAATCAGTAAATAAAATAAACTTAAAACCTTACGAGAAACCATTCAAACTTACTGTACGTTTCTTAGCTTTAACTTTGACGCTTTTACGTGTTGAGTAGCGCTCTTTAGGCGTTATATCAAAAGAATCAATGAGATCCTCGATGTCATCTATTATTTCACTTGCATACGGAAGGTTGTTCCATTCTGAAATTAAATGATTTCAAGCACCGTGTCAAAGGTAAACAAATTAAATATAGTTGGGAAATTTGAAAATTATTAAAGCGACCTCTTACTCTGTCATTCTTCAGAATGGGTGAGACGAGTTCGCTTGTGATATTTGCTAGCTATATTGAGTTATCTATAGATAAATTAACTTTTTGCAGTTAAACCCGAAATATAGTGTTGGAGTTAACCTAAAAAATTGTACATGTGACACACAGAACAATGTGACATTTTATAATTGACAGTATTTGGACGTTTAAACTACGACAGTTTTGTAACACTTAACTGTAGATCTACAGCATTAAAAACTACAATCATAGAAGATAAAACTTTAGAAGCGAAGTTTTTGCAGAATAATAAGGGCTACAGTGTGACGTCATAACGCCATTTTGTAGCACGATTTTGACAAAGTTTGAAGTAAGGAAACTTGTTTTCGCCAGTTGCGAACAGTAAACTGCCTTCTTCTTTTTCAATATCAAGAATTAAACTACAGTTGAGTGTAGATGGCAGTAACATTATTTATATGCATAATTGTAAAATCAGTGCAGTTAATTTCAAATATCGTATTTGAAAGTTTGTGTGAAATTAGGTGACAACAATAGTCGAAAGGTCTTCAATTCTTAATATGTTTAGAACCTTGTTGAATATTAGAATGTTAAGCACTCATTTCCAGCGTTTTTGTAAACCAAATCTCTTCCGCCACTAACACATTGAACTATGTTAATTCAAATATACCTTTTGAACGTAACTATTGCAAGTTACGAAAAAAGTTTCAGTGGCGCTATAAGTTAGAGATTAAATACACATATTTAATAAAACATTTCCATTTATTAACAGTTATAATACTTTTGTGAAAATCTATATTCTATAACAGTTTTCTTTCAACAGATTAATTAAATCTTAAAAATACAATATACATCACATTTAATTTCGTGTTTAGTGATTCCTGAAGAACTTCATCCTTGTAGAGAAGTTGCATTGTGTTATACACATTATAAAAGTGAACATTTATGTTAATTGTTTATAACATTATATCTCAGTATTGATTATTATATAGAATACACCCTGTCTTCTAATTTCTACCAACTATATTTCACCCACCAACCTACTTTTAACAATGCAGTAATTTAAAATAAAAGAATTAAATAATTGTTGAGGAAAATTTGCCTGGACTAAATTAGGAAAGATTTAAATTAGCTTATCTGAGCAAATTATTGTATACTAAAGTAATAATAGAGTGATTGTCATATCATGGACGAAATAGATTTATTTTATGTTAAAATATATGCGCTTGAAAAAAAAATCAAATGACAACAAAAAGATAAAATAAATAAAGCGTTTTTGAAGTAAATAAATAGTCGATTATTTGATATGTAACGTAATAAATTAGATTATGATTACAGTTGAGCTATTTGAGATCAGTGCGATTAATTTTCTAAACCCCAATTAATTGCAATATTTAATATGTGTATCAAAAATTATACTCTCAGATCTACCTACAACTAACAATAAGTCAGATTCGTTTCTAACGTGATTCACAACCGTAGGCTAAAATGAAAAAAAAGTGTGCCTAACATTTCACGTTTTTGGTATTGGTCTGTTTTTTAAAATAATGGATCGAATGGAACTTTAACAAAAACTAGGTCGGAAATATTTTAATATTTTCATCACATTGGAAACGGAGTTCATAAAAAGATATGGATTTATTTAGGTTCAGTACATATTCAAACTTAAGTGTTAACATAAACCCTCAACATAAACTTACTCTCGATCCTTTGTTTTGACTTGAAATTCGAACTTTTGATTTCTTTTCTCAATACCTTATCCCCTAAAATTTCTAAAATTTCTAATGTGGGTTTAGCTTAGAAATGTTGATAGTTTTCGAAATGTTGGCTTTTATTTCTAAATTTTAAACCTGAAATTGAACTCATGCAAAATTTCGATATTTCCAAACATTTTCATTTTTTTTTTCGCAGTTTTAACTTCGATTTCGAAATTTTTACATTTTTTCCAAAACCTCGACTGTGAGCACGAAGATTCAACCCTTTTTTTCTGTGTGTGGATCGACATTCCTAAAACATTGAAGGACCAAACTTGTAAAAAATTGCTTCATTCACAACGGTAAAAACCAAGAATCGGATGTTTAAAATATACTTATAAGCATCTAAACAAATTCCAAAATTTAGTTTGCCTCTCGCTTCAAGCTTGCAATGAATACATGACCCATGGTATAGATTTACAAAGACAGATAGCAACGATTACAGTCTTTGGTCGCTGAAATGGACCATCGCATGATGCGAATGTCTTATATCCGTATCAGAACTAGTCGCTGCGTCCTCTGATGAATGTTGCTTACGCCCGTGCAGATGATAACACTTGGGAATGGCTCCAGTGAGTCTGGAATCCGAACTAATAGCTCTCTCTAATCGACCTCTGTTATGATGACACTCTCGCTTTCTGGATCTGGAGCGGTAGCTGCAATCCGACGCATTGGAGCTCCGTCTACGACCAGATGCAAATGGACCCGTCAATTGATGAGCAGATCCGGCTAAAAAATAAAACAGATCAGCTATGAAGAGTTGACAACCTAAGAGTAGTCAATCTGGATGTTGTCAATTTAGGAGTTTGCAACTCAGGAGATGTCAATTTAGAAGTTATCAATTTGATGAGATTTCAATTTGAGAAGAAGAGTTGTTTAACTTGAGATTTATCGATTTAAAAAGAGTTTAAACTTGAAAAGTTACTTTATTTTGGGCTTCAATGATACATACTAGAGCCAAAGTGTTGATTAGGCAACCTGGGGGAACAAGAGTGTGAGCTTCTTCTAGAATTTTCACCGCTTAACTGTTTGTCTTCTTCCTCTACTTTCCTCTGTCGTTTCAATGGGGGGATTTTTCTCCTGTCCCTTACTTTTAGCGTTACGGGATTTTCAAGATGCAGATCCATCGCCATAGAGCCTTGACTGCCTTGTAACGATTCACGACTTAATCTGTAATCCAAGAAAATGATTTTGGTCATCCGTTGTTGTCGGTTATCTCACCTGTAGTTAGGTGCTGCTGTTTCATCGACTGATAAAGCGTGTCTATGGAGAAGTTTTGGATTGAGTAAAGCGCACGCCGCGAAGGATCTTCTCGATTTTGGAGAGGGTCTTTCATCGGTTTTACCTGATACTGTTGGGGAAGTTCTGCCCGCACTAGCGTACAGCTTCAACACAAGGTCGGGAGCAGATGGACTTTTATTAATTGAACCCTGCAAATTGTGTCTTTTTATTGCATCACATTGCATATTGACAGGTTCTTTGACCCGAAATCAGTGGCATTTTCTCGATGAAAGCTTCCCTTGCAAAAAGGAAATGTATTTCGCAAAAATTGAACTATTTTTTTCTCGAAATTTCGGGCTTAACTTTCAATTGCAACTTTAAGTGTTGATGGAAGAAGTAGAAATTTGGAAGTAAAAGATAAAGCAGAATTTTAGTTACTTTTTTAAAGAGTCTGATCTTGAAATTTGAATAAATCACATAGTTTCTTTCCCGACGTTTTATAAAAAGCACGATACGACACTGTCATAAATTAATTTCTGGACAGCCAATCAATGGCCATTTACCCACCTGTGGCTTAAGTGTTTTCCTGTTGAACGTATCTAAAGCAAGGCCCCTGGAAAATTGCAAAAATGAATGCGTCAACGCTTTTCTATCGGTACCGTGGCGGCCGTAGTAGGAATATTGATGAGACCCAGCCCCAGTTTGCGACCCCGACGTTCTCAAAGAGCCGTGGGCGCTGTGCCCTCCGTAAGTACCAGAAGCTGTAGCGCTGCTCGGCCCGGTACCACTCATCTTGAAACGAGCGGGTACCACCTTGGCAGCTGAATCTCGAGCCTCGAAAGTCATCACACATGCTGCCACTACTATAAATCCCCCAACGCCCATAACGATGGGGCCGGCGTAAGATAAATTGTTCAGGTGGAAGCCCCTGGATTCATTTTTGACTCTAACAGTGTGGTTACCTCTGATCTCTTGTCCTATCGACAGCGATTCCGCGTAGTACCCTAAAAATATAATATAAGGTTATGATTTGGGGTTTACTCATGAATTACCGATAGTGGCCATGGCTGCCCCCAACACCATCAGAAGTAGGCCCAAGCTGAGGGCTTTGCAGGCGTTCCAAAGACATTTCCCGTTTACTTTCCCTCTGACGACTTGCACGTTCCATTGCGCTCCTGAAGCTGGGTGGGCTCGCCTGATAACATCTGATGTTCCCCCTCTAGCCCATCCACTTCCAAGGAAAGTTCTTTGTTGCATCTTTATTTAATTTGCTTTTTAAGTCTATAAATAAAATGTTACAAAGTAAATGTTTTATTCAGTCTGCAGGATGGATACTTTAGTTGGTATAAATTCAATAACATTGAAATAACTTTCCTTTGACAAGACTCCTGACGAAGGTTAATTTTTGAGTAAAGTTTACCACATTTTCTGTGCGGTTTACACGAGCAAGTAAAACTATCGCAAGTCGATGTCTGAGAGTACTTCCAGCGAAGTTGCTTAGAGTAAACAATGCCTGTGAGTGCTTTCGCAGCGAGTGGCGAAACTTGCCGCAATAATTACTTGCACGTGTAAACAACTGTGGAGGGCGCTCTAGCAACTTCAAATTTATTTCCAATTTACTGGAAGTTGTCTGCAAGTAGGTTGTGTAAGTCGTATATTTGGAGGTAGAAATGCTCGTGTATGGTCAATAAAGATATTCGCTTTTTTGAAGAGCTGCGATTTTTAAAATTGAGGTGAAGTTTCTTTTTATTGCTGCACAATATATGAAAAATCAATCTGAAGAAAAATTAATAATTTATGAATTGTTTAAAAAACTCGAAAAAAATTGATTTTTTTTTAAAGTTTAATCCACTAGCAAAGGGTAACCCCATTATGCTTTTAAAGCACTGCGAGTAGGATGCGGAAACAAGGATAGATGGCGATGAACTGCCTTCTTAAACAAGGATAGGTTGTAATTTTTGGGGAAAATTTCTTTCGGTAACAAGTTCCATAACTTGGAAGTTCTATAGAAAAAAGAAAAAAGAGTCTCCGTAGACAGAAGTCCTCACTGTGTCAAGCTGGACCGCACAGGAATTTGATGTCTTCGACTGCCTAGTATGCTTCAAGAATCTTGCCCTTGGGGGGATCAATCCTATTAGTTCCTTCGAGCATCTTCCATGATAGTACTTTTAGAAAAGAGATAAGTCACCAACCATCCCCCTGTGCTCTAGTGTTTCGAGAGAATCTGTCAGACTCTCGTCATCAATTAGGCGAATCGCTCTTCTTTGAATTAAATCCAAGAGAGCTAAAGTGTGTTTTGGGGCTGAACTCCAAACATGAGAACAGTATTCTAGTGTTGGCCTAACTTGAGCTTTGTACAGTGTTAATAGTTGATGAGATGTGAAGTACTTTTTAGCCCTAAAAAGGAAGCCTAGTTTCTGAGAGGCGGATTTAGCAATGGCGCGCACATGATCGTCCCAAGAGAAGTTAGTGCTCGCATTCACCCCAAGGATAGATAGATTAGATCCCATCGAAAGGATTTTACCGTCCATTGTATTTTTATCGACAATTATGCAATTTTTAATAAATAGGTTATTAGAGCACTTCAGAGAGAATTTAAAATTACTACTTGTATTGATTTATTCTTTTTATTAAACATACTCACTAAAACGTGCTTCATTTTATTATGATTCTTTTCTTGGATGTTGGAAAGAGTTTTTTTTCTAATTAAGTAAAAAAGTTTATATAAACATAGGTCCAGAACTGCTTTACTTTTAAAATACAGTGTGTTGAGACTTAAGAAAAAAATGAAATTTTTCTTAAATACTTTGACAACGCTTGAAATATTTTTTTTTGAACTTTAGTAGATACTAATTAGGTATAAAAATGCATTTTTTACAAGAAAAATATTTGGTCTACTTCTATCATTGGCGCCCACGCCAACATGTCTCTGAGTAGTCTTAGCAAACAAGAATAGTTAAGTTTTTCTTAATTTTTTTGCTCGACGAATGGTTTTTGAATAAAAATATAAAATGCATTTCTCTGCAATTCGATGGGCGTTTTATATTGTTTTCTACAAATTGAATGTCTTATTTTAATATTTGGGCATGGTTGTTTCTTAAAAAAATGTATGTTAGGTAAGCTAGACTTATAGGTTTTTTTTGATGTAATTAGTTTAATAATTAATAAACCTATAGTATAAAATAGGTAAAAAATATTTTTTTAATGGAAAATGTTCATTAAACGAAAAAATCTCAGGGGAGGATTTTTACCAAAAGATGAAGAACATTTATGAAATTAATAATTATTTTGAAAAAAAGCAGTACCATTTTTTTTTTCAGTAAGAATGCTCAAGGACATATTAGCGCGGATGTCGTTGATTTTTCTTTAAAAAAAAATGAGTTTTTATGCTAGCCTGTATCTACCAATATTTAAAAAAATATTTCCAGCTGTATTAAAGTATTTAAGAAAAAACTAGCGTTTATTTTATTAATTTGGCTAAAATTATTCACTGAAAATAAGAATAAAAAGTAGTTTTTTCCGCAAAGAATCATGCATGGTTGTTGTTATTTTTTAATGTAATACAAACATTGATTATCTTGTTACAAATTGCTTACAAAAAATTTCGAAGAAGTGATTGTTGATTAGCTAAATACTCTCATGTCAGTTCAAGCCCAATTCATTAGTAACAAATTACATTGATGTTTATTAAAGGATAACAATTCATCATTAACAACGAAACCCCTTTAAAAAAGTCATTATGACAAATACCATCAATAAATATAATTGCATTTTCTGTGAAGTGTGATTATAGATTATAGGACATAAAGACAATTGGCAAAACTTTGAATGCATTAGAATATTTACTAAACATAATTAAGTACTACATGATAAAATGGGGGTCCAAACATATAATATTTTGTTAGTCAGCCGTGGATTGAAGTGGGTTGACGCCAAGAAATATAGTTTACTTTCCGCACTCTACCGTACACTCCCCACTCTACCGTGTAAATAGTCCAGGGCTTCCAACCGTAATTGAACTGAAAACCGAAAAAAACCGATATTTTCGCTGGAACGAAACCGAAAAAAAAAATTGGTTAATTTCGGCTCATCGAATTTATATACTTAAAATAGTTTTCACTTTATACTTAAATTGGATTTTTTATTTGAAATTTCAATTTTTTTTTTAAATTTTACACAATTCTATGCAACTTTCATCTCATCTTCATTTCTCATTTCTGATTAGATTATTTTAGAAACTCACAATTTCCACATTTTATAGAAAATAAAATATTTTCAAAATTTCAGTCCAAATCAAACTTTTAAGTTTTACCTTGAATCTTTTTTCAGGATATTCGACTTTTTCTTGAAGTTTGGACATTTATCTGGAAATTACTTGAAATATTTCTTTTCTTATCCTAAAATTTCGGGTTTACAATAAAAAAAAATCCTCTGTTGTATCTTTGGAATAAAATAGTAGCGTGTTTTTTATTCAAGCTAGGAAAACTCGGTTTTCTTTACAATTTTTTTGCAAATTCGAAGTTTTCTAGAAATTTTTCCGCAATTTTTTTTAAAAAATTCCAAAGTTACTTGTTTCTTCATACTTCAATTTTTTTTACCTAATTTGATATCTCTATTTTTTTAAAGTTATTAGTTAAATTTTCGAATTTTTGTGAATTTTTTTCCTTCAAATTCCACTTTGATTTTAGTTTTCCAATTTTTTTTCGAAGTCCCAAATTTAAATTTCTGCTGTCGACTTCCTAAATTTTCCAAACATTCCAAGATATAAATTTTTCTTAAAATTTTCGCTAAAATCTAGCAGTTTCAAATTTAACCTAGAAATTTTCAAATTTCAAGTCAAAATTTCAGCAAAAACTCCAACATGATATTCCAATTTAAAGCCGGGATCTTGGCGTTGGGGTCGAAATTTGTACAGTAACTTTGAAATGGTGACATGTTAGAAAATGTATAATTTGCATTTGCAATGATTTTGTTTACGTTAAAATAGTAATTTTTATTCTGAAAACTTTGCTTTTTTTCTCAAGATTTCGACTTTAGCCACAAAACTGCGATTTTTTTTTAGAATTTAGAAGTCAAAATTGTGTGTTCTCTTAAATATTAGATAATTGCTTTCGCTAAACTTTTGGTATAAACTCGAAAGTTCGGCCCTTTTGCAAATTCGGCCTTTTGCTCCTTGAACTTTTGGGTCAAAAATTCGTTCTAAAAATGTTAAATTTATTCACAAACTTTTTAGCTACAGCTGAAATTATTTTTTAAATTTGGTCTTTAAAATTGAAATTCGTGTTTATTTTTTTCAGAAAATTTGTCGTTGATCTTAAAATTTCAATTTTTTCATAGACAATTTAAGTTTATAAATAATTGAAATTGTACCTGTTGTGGAATTTTTTACTGTTATTCTTAAAATTTACATTTCCATTAAAAATTTCAAATTTTTGTTTAAAATGTTAGCAGAAGTTAGATTTAAACCCAGAAGTATTAATTTGGATTAAATAATTTTATGTTATTTTTTATTTTGAATATTAATTCAAAATCTCGAAAAAATATCCAAATTTCAAGAAAAAAGACAACATTTTTGAAAAAGTCGAAGTTTTGAGGAAAAACAAACTAAATTTATAACAAACAATTTTTTAAAATTAATCTCAAAATTTCGAGTTCTGAAAATTTTGAGCTTTCGAACTAGAAGTCGAATATTCTAAAATAACAAATTTAAACTTATATTTCTTATAGCCCAAGTCTCAACTCACAGTTTTAAGAAAAATATCTATAATTAAAGAATAAAAGTCAACATGTTGATAAAAAGGGTTAGTACATACAAGTATAAATTTAAAACTTCAAAAAAAAAGGTAAAATATCGAAAAAACGTAAATACATTAAACAAAACTTTTTGAAAAATTTTTACTTTTTCTAGAAATTTTGAAGTTTTCAGCAACATTTCCAAAAAAAATCGAATATTTGGGTTTAAAGTCAAGACTTCTAAATTAGGGTAGAAAATTTGAAAACTCCTTTTTAAAATAAATTTGAAGTTCTTTTTTTGAAATTGTGACTGTCCCGCAAAATCTTAATTCAAAACTTTTTATTTTATAATTTTTGGTCTTATTTATTTTTTTAATTTGATCTTTTTAATCGACAGTTCTTGAAAACATAGTCGAAACATCAATTTTATTAGAAAAAGCGAGTCAAAGTGAAAACTTCAATAGAGAATCAAAATTATGAAAGAAAAGAGAAAAGAGAAAAGTCTCTCAAATTTTCGATTTTAATCACCAAAGTTCGTATATTCTAGAAGTTTTCAGCTCTGGGGTATATAATTTAAGATTTTTATGAAAATTTCGAGTTTAAATTTAAAATATCTAATCCTGGAATTCCGATTTAGTTTTTATAAAGTTTATGTTTTTGTTGGAATTTGAACTCAAATTGAACACAACATTCAGAGTTTCAGCATGAAATTTTTAAACTTGAAAACACAAGAAACAATTTTAGGTAAGGTCAGAGTAGTTACGTGTTGTAATATTCAAGAAAAAAAGACATCACATTTTCTAAACAATGTTCAAAAATCAATTTTTAATTCGAAAAATTGAACCAAAAACCGGAAAAAACCGTTATTTTTGTCGGAACGAAAACCGGAACTGAACCGATATAATTTTTTTGCCGGTTCGAAAACCGAAAACCGGAATGAAAAAAATAGCGGTTCGAAGTAACTACTTAAGTAATAATTTGCTTTTGCTGACAATAGTGTCTGGACAGTCCATGCAGCACTTGCTGAGAGAACTTGCCTTTAAAAACTTGCTTAAGTGTAAACGCTCTCGCAAGTGCTATCGCAACTTACTATCCCGTGTAAATGGCAAATTAGGCTGTTTTGTTTATTTTTCTCTACAGGAGAGCGAAAACTAGTCATAAACTTTTCTTTTTAAAGTAAATGGGTGTCTTTTGTGACCCCTGGTTGAAAAGGCGTTTTAAAGAAAATTACAACGTATTATCTGGTTTTACTATTATCAAATACAAAAATAAGAAAAAAAAATCAAAAATATGAAATTTTCAAAACTAAATTTTTAGGGAAATATGGTCATAAATGTGCACTATTTTGATGTTGGGGAAATTCAAATCAATGATAAAATTCAATTCCTTAAGGATGATTAAAACAAAATAACACCAATTTCCCTTTTATTGTGCAAATTGCTCAGTTCTATATAGACAGTTTATTTTAAATTTCCTAATAGTTTTACTACACATTGAAAACAATCAAAACAAATCTACTTCAAATAACGTAAATAAGTTAATGGAATCTTGGGAACTAAACAACTGACTTAAATATAGACTTTTTAATAGGTCTAATGTGTGAGGAAAGAAACTTCATCGGGTACCTGACATATTTACATTTTCATTGTAAAATGATATTGTGACATCCAATATTACGCAAATATATTTTAACAAATGTGCTAATTGACTAGTTATGTGTATTGAATGTCCATTTTATCTAAAGATTAATTCATGTTGGGGGAGTTTCGGAAACATGTTTATTGACAACTTTGAAGTTGCGATCAAGCTACTGGAAATTCGAATTTCAGTTTAAATTTAACACTAAAATCCAAAATTTATTATCATAATTGGATCTATAAAAATAGGTCTTTAATCACATATAAATCCCCCATTTCGTGATTGAGTATACAGGCTGGACCATAAGTAATGGTACACAGAGCAATGGTGGATTTTTCGAATAAAAATAATGTGATTTAGCTACATTTACCTTATACCAAAAGTTGATATTAACAGAGATACAGGGTGTCAAAGTTGAAAAAAAAAATCGATTTTTTCGTATAATTATGGAATGAATGGTAATATAGGCACAAAATTTGGCAAAAGGGGGTTTCTTAAGTCGACAAACTCTAATTTGCTAACATATTACCAATAGCTGATAGCGAGTGCTACCCGCGCTATCCTGCAAAATTCTAAATTGTCATAACTTTTTTTATATGGGTTATTTTATTTACCCATATTTTTTACGTAAAAAAGGTGTACTTTCTGAAAGTTGATACGAGCAACAGTTTCCAAGATATTTGCCTTTAAACCTTGACGTGACTTGGTTTTAAATTACTAAGATATTAAATTTTCGAAGTAGGCTTGAAAAAAAAGTAATCATAAGACAGCTTTAAAACTAACGTATGTCAAATATTACTTTGCTGATAATATTATTACCTAAATTTCGAAAATCTCAATAAAGAAAATCCAAAAAATTAAGACGTAATTTATTTTCTAACATAGAGATGTGAGATATGATCTCTGAGTCCGCACAAGAAAATTTTAATAGTCTGGGCGGTCAAAGCAAATATTTGGAGATGAATTTCAATAAAAGACAGCCAGACTTTTAATTGTTTACAATCCCTTTACATGAAAAAGGTCATTTCCCACATAGTTATTTTTGAAAATAAATTTTGTTTTGGTATTTTATTTAAATTTGCTTTAGAAATTTAAAAAATATGTGTAATAATAATGTCAGTAGAGTAATATTTGATATAACTTATTTTAGGGTCAGTTTATTACTTTTGGTTTGAAACCTACTGCGAAGAATTCACATTTACATAACTTAAAATAAACGTACGGAAAACTTTAAAGGCAAATATCTTGAAAACAGTTGCTTGTATCAACATTTAAAAAGTATACCTTTTTTAGGTAAAAAATGTAGGTAAATAAAAATATCTATTTAAAATAAGTGTACATGAAGGCACAAAAAAGTTATGATGCTTTAGAATAATACAAGGTAGCGCAGGTGGTGCTCCCTATGGGTTATTGACAAACTGTTAGCAAATTAGAATTTCTCGACCAAAGAAACCCACTTATGCCAAATTTCATGTCTACAGTGAAATGTGCTCATCAGTTATGCAAAAATATCACAATTTTTTCTTCAGCTTTGACACCCTATACCTCTGTTAATATCAACTTTTGGTATAAGGTAAATGTGGCTGAATCACGTTTTTTTTATACGAAAAATCTACTCTGGCTCTATGTACCATTACGTATGGTCCATCCTGTATAACAATTTTATATGTATATTTGGATTCTGGAAAACTAGCAAAATCCATATATTTAAAAATATAGGATTTCATAAGAAAAAAAGAGACTTTATAAATATTGATTCACCCAGTATACATACACCAAAATATATTTTTTTATAGAAAAATTAAAAAATTCAGGAAAAACTATTTAGGATTGCGTTTCCAATAGTCGATAATAACGAAAATAAACGGGGGTTCATTTAATAAGGCAATGCATCCCGTTTTTGATGATTTTGCCGAATTACTACTCTTTCTAACAGTTATAGAGGATCGGGGTTTTTCCAAATCTAGATCAATTTTGTGAGATAAATTACCTGGTCATAACGAAAATGCTTTATCTTTAGCCGTTTTAGCACAATCTTAAAAAATTAAAAATTTTGGAAAATCTTAAATTATTTGTAGCACATTTTAAAAATCTTTAAATTTAATTTCCTTGGCGAATATTAATAAAATAAAAAAAATGTCTGGATAGAGAATTAAAAACATTTTCAAATAAGCCATATCGTATGTACCTTTGTTCAATTTAAAAATCTCCAAGGGGTAGCTGTCACTTCAAAGGATTGAAGAGAAAAGGATAAAATTATGCTTTAATAGTGCCATTTTCAGGTCCGGATTTAAGACAATTGAAGGGGCACCGCATCACCACCAAAATGAACAAAAAGTTATTTTTAGAAATTCAAAGCAAATTGCTTTTGACGATAAAGAATAAATTGTAAATTATTCAAATATTTTCGAATTGGTGGATGAGATGTATTTTTGTGTTTATTATAATACTAACTGCTACCCGCGGCTTCGACCGCGTGCAATTAAATAACTGTTTTTCTAGAAAATGTTAACATTTTACTTCCTCAAGGTTTGATTTTATTAAAAAAAAAATTCCATGCTAAGCATTTCCCGGTGCAGTTATTAATTGAATCTTCTAATCAAGTTTAAGTTTCTACATCCAGAGATTTAGGGTATGCATTGATTCGTTAATAGTTAGCTACATGGGCGTAGACAGGATTTCCTTCAAGGTGGGGGCAACAATCATTCTGAAAAATTCATGGATAAAAAAGAAAACCTTCTGGCTGGGTAATAATAATAATAATAATGTATATATATTTTCACTTAAAAACTACACGAACTGGGGAGATCGAATTTTCAAATTTAAAGTCCAATTTTCGAAAAAGAGCCAAACTTGAAGAAGAATTCTTTCGGAAAACTTCAAGAAATGTAAAAATTTCGAAAAAGTGGAAAATTTCGAAAAAGGCAAAAATTCCAAAGGTCGATTCTTGTGAAAAAAGTGGCAGTTTTCATAACAAGTTTAATTTAAATAATAACTAATAAAAATATTTCTCCTCTTCTCTCTTCTCTATTTAAATGTTAATATATTCTTGAAAATTACAAGAAATCTTTTTCTCACAATTTCCTAAAAATATTGTTCTCAGATTTAGATTTCTATTAAAATTTCGTCCCATTTAAAAAAATAAACGAATTTTGTGAAAAAGTCGAAATTTTCAAAAAAAGATCAATTTTAAATGGAAGTATCCAGATATAGAATATATCGAATTTTGAGATAAAAGCAACATTCACAGAATAAATGAATTTCTAACAATAATTTGTAATCACTGGTAATCAAATTTAAAAAAAATTAAGAAAAAAGAGATAATTAACAAAACGGACTTCGAAAAATATCACGATTTTTGAAAAAAAAAGTACAATTTAGAGAAATCAAGAGAAAAAGATCGCACTTTCTAGAAAATATTTCAACTTTCAAAGAGAAAATCCAATTTTAAGAGCACAATTGAAATTTTGAAAATAAACTAGTAATTTTAAAAAAAGATGGAATTCGAGGACAACAATTTAGAAAAGTTGAAGTTACACATTAAAAATAAAAACCTAAACTTTCACAGAAGTTCGAAAAATGTCCAAAATTTGAAAAAAGTTAAAATTTTTAATGGTCTAATCTTACGAAAAAGTCGAATTTTGAGACAATAATCGCAATTTCCAAAAACATTATTCTCAAAATTTAAAATTCACTAAAGACGTTAAATTTATAAGAAATCTTTTTCTCTAAATCCTCAAAAATATGTTTTTCAAACTTTTTATTAACATTCCTATCTAATTTAGAAAGAAAACATTTTTAGAACCATAAAATATCACATTTTGAGATAAAAGTGAAAATTTGTTGAAAAAGACAAGTATTAAGAAAAATTGCGGAATTTCGAAATAAATAAACGATTTTTGAAACAGAAGTTCAAAGAAGTGGAATTTTGACAATAAAATCGAAATTTCGAAAAAGTTAAATTCTGAAGAAAAGGCAAATTTTAGGAAAAAGACTATTTTAAGAGAAAAAGTAAAAATTTTGAAAAAAGAGACCAATTTACCAAGAAAATATTATATATCGGATGTTGAGATAAAATTCAAAATTTCATGCAAAAGAAACCAGTCGAAATTTCTAAAAACTCAGATTCGAAATTTTCAGAAATAGCTAAAGGTTCAGAAAATTATCGAAATTTAAAAAAAAACTAAATTTTGAGAAAGCTTTGAAAAGGAGAAAAAATTGAAAATGTTCCAGAGAAAGTCAGATTGTAAGAAAAATGATGAAATTTTGAAAACATTAATCTAAACTCTGAAAAAAAATTTAGGAGAAAATGATCGAAATTCTGCGAAATAGATCTAAATTTTAAGAAAAAGGGTTTAATCTTTGAATCTTAAGAAAAAAGAAATTTTAAGAAAAAAGTGGAAGTTTCATGGATGAATATTTATTTCCTCTTGACTGCTCGACTCAACGGAAGATAGGCGCCCTACCTTGTCTCATGTGGCGTTAGAAAATGTCCAATATTGTGATATACACGTCGAAATTTTGACAAACAAATTGAAACTTCCACTAAATACTTTCGTAATTTCATTTCAAAAATTTTAACTTTTAAGAAAATATACTTCTTTTTATTCAGAAGATCGACCAAATTTCGAAGAAAAGTCAAATTTAAAAAAAAACAAGCTAAATTCTTAGAATTAAAAAAAGTCGAAATGTTCAGAAAAATTCGAATTTCCACAAAGTGCGAACGAACTTTTAAATAAAAATTTGAAATTTTGATGAAGTCATGTTCGATAAAAGAATTGGATTTTATGATTAAATGCAAAATTTCAAAAAAAAGACAAATTTTGTAAAAAAATACGAAATTTGAGAAAAAAGCCGAAATTTCGAAAAAATATTTTAGGGAAAGAATAAATTTTGAAGTTGGGAAGAAAAATTTTGGTTCCCCAGTTGAATACATACATTTTCCGTTTGCTGCATGAACTAGAGTGGGGCAAGCGCCCCAACCTACCCTATTCTGCTACGCCTATGGTTAGCTGGGATAGTTTCCTTAATATTACGTGCAAAAGGAAATAAAGCAAAACGGTTTAAAATAGTATTAAAATTTGTAGTTAACAGAAATAAACCTTTATGTAATCAACTAACCTAAGTTACAAACGGTTTATGCAATTTCAAGGTTTGTTGAATTGAAAGAATTTGATTTGTTTTGTTTTACATATGAACTCCATAACAGCACAAACACTATTTTATTTCTGGTAGCTGCCCAGCCAAAACAAAAACTAAAAAAATAAAAAAAATAGAAGGCCCCGCAAAAAATCAAATCGGGTCCCGCACTTATTGGATCCGGGGCTGGTCATTTTAAAATGAAAAATCGACTTGTTTCAGAATTTTACTTATAAATTTTAAATTACGTTGATAATGAAGGTATGCGTTACTTTTGGATATGACAGTATACAGCGTTTTCAATATTTGTTTTCTTGTGCAACTTTCGATGGCTGTAACTCAAAGGGGGTGCACTTTGGGACACATGTTCACAGAAAAAAAAGAAAGGTTTTACTTTGGCCCCAAGAATACGCTCTTAAAATATCTATATCGAATTTTGAATCACCCTTATGTAGTATATTGTAGTATGTTAATATTTGAATTAACACCAATTTATGGGAAACTTTTATTTTCAAAATTTCGCGATTAAATTGTAAATTTCAAATTTAAAATCGATACTTCTAGATTATGAATCGAAACATTTTTAAATTTGACAATTCAAGTTTAAAGATCGTAACTTAAAAAAGACATGAAACAAAAATTTTAAGTTTGAATTTGAGAGTTTCAGAAAAAAGTCGGAAATTCGCAAAAAAAACTTCAACATTTGTATAAAACATTTGTTGATTATTCGAGTGTAAAAATTCAAGTGCAAATACAGAATTATGAGAAAAATGACCGAAGTTCCATAAACATTTTTTATTTCTGAAAAAAGGGTTTGAACATGAAATCTTAAGCAAAATTTCGAAAATTGAAGTTTAAACTAGGAATTGAAAAAGTGTTGAGAATAAAGTTGTTGTGAGATAAAAAGTAAACATTTCTGGAAAGTCTATTTTACGGTTTAACGACGAACGATGAATAAAAAGCCAGTTTAAACTTCGAATTAAAAAAAAATCAAATTTTTAAAGCAAATTGAAAACTTAGTAAAAAAAAATCTTTGCAACGTTCAATAAAAGTTTAGCCTTTAATTTTAATTAAATCTTGTTATTGTTTTGAGTACATATTCTTTCTTTTGAAATGTTCATTAATTATATAATAAATTAAAAACTATTTGTTCCCATGCTACATATATTGCTAAACTTAAAATCCATTGTAACAAGTCAGGTTGGCCGAGCGGTCTAAGGCGCCAGATTTAAGCTCTGGTTCCCGAATGGGAGCGTGGGTTCGAACCCCACACCTGACAGTTGTGTTTTTTTTCTTCTTTTAACTCAAAAGGTTTATACAGTAAGACCCCGCTTAACGTTGCCTCGCTTAGCACTGTTTCGGTTTAACGCATTTTTATTGGAATAGTGGGATTCCCTGAAACTTGCACGCACGATTGGGCTTTACCTAAATCCAAAGTATATATAACAAACATATATAATTTTTTTTTTAGTAAGGTAACGAAAAAATGTTTGAAAGGAGCGTTGAAAAACATTTGGCCAGATCTAAACGAGGACAATGACATTAGAAAACCTGCTGCTGATATGAATCAAGTAGTCGAATTAGCGAAACAGATTTAGAAATGCGGAAGATTTAAAAAAAAATTGATGATAAGCTTAAGGAAATAATGGATCAAGAAGAACACCAAAATACTGAAAACAGTGATTCTGAAGAAGAGCTTAGAGTTTACGTCTCGCAGCGGAGATCTACGTCTTAAAAACTTTTTATTACGATTACTGCCGGTGAACTACCGTAAATAAGGGTTTTTGTAATTGACAAAATCAGCAAAGATAAAACCGAAACCAGACGAAGAAGAAGGCGAAGAAGAAGAAGAAGAAGAAGAGGGAGAAGAAGGAGAAGAAGAAGAAGAGGAAGATGCCGTTTCCGTTAAAGAATGGGACCAACTTTACCAATAGATCCTACGACGGAAGTTAATGGGGAAAAGTCATAAAATGTTGCTCATAAACGCTTAGTTTTCGAGATACAGTGTGTTGAAGTTGAAAAAATAAAAACGATTTTCAGGTATATCTCTGAGATACTACCAAGAGATTTTTTTCTAATTTGACGCAAGGAGTTTTAACAATAACTTATGATTGTAAACTATATTTTTGACACCCTTTTCTAAGAAATAAATGTTACGCCACTGCGCGAAAATAAATAACATTTTTCAAATTTTCAGTGATTTTTCAACATAAAAGGTATAATTGTTGAATATCGCTGAGGAGCACCGGTTTTGACAAAACTCCGTTTGGATTGGGCAAGGAAGTCCAGTTCTCCAGTTTTTATAGAGGGTGAGTTATTAGTACGGTAACGCCCTGAAATTCCTACAATTATTTTGATAACAAATATCTTTTTAGTACAAAGGTACCACGAGTCGCATGTTCTAAAATTATTCTTCATTATACAGGAAGAATATATACATTGTGGTGCATCAAAGTTGCCTTTTTTTAAATAGGACACCCTATATATTTTTACAGATTTAAATATTTTACAAAATTTCAATCAAAATGATAACAAACAGACCCTTATTGTTTAATATCATTTTAATCAGCATTTTGTAAGAGACGCAAATATGTAAAAATATATAGGGTGTTCGATTTAAAAAAGGTAACTTTAGTGCACCACTCTGTATGTGTTCATCCTTTATAATAAAAAATAATTTTAGAATATGCACCTTATGTTAATATCTCTTTGTACCAAAAATATTTTTGTTAACGAAGTATCTATGAGCTACAGAGCTTTACCGTACTCACTCAGCCTATATAACGTAATCGAATTAAATTAAACGTTTTACTTCTGAATTATACCCACAAAAGAAAAAAAAATCTTTGACGGTCTGTAACTTCTAACCGAGGCACTTTTGGATCAAACTAAGTTTGTTTAAATCGTCTTTGTTTAACCACAGGAAGCTGCATTTAAGCTGGTTCACATTACTTTCCGGACACTCTGCACAGGGATTATAATTTAAAAGCTCGTTCGGTGATATTTTACACCACCTTTCACACTGACATCATTTAAATATTTAAATACCTTTCCTTCATTCAGTCAGGCTCAGATCCAGTGCGGGGCCCGATTAGATTTTTTGTGCGGGGCCTTCTTTTTTTAGTTTTTGTTTTAGCTGAGCAGCTAACATAAATAAAATAATGTTTGTGCTGTTATCGAGTTATAAAACGAAACAAATCGAACTCTTTCAATTCAACAAACCATGAAGTTGCATAAACTGTTTGTAACTTTGGATAGTTGATTACATAAAGTTTTGTTTCTGTTAACTATTTTGTTAATAGTATTTTAGGCCGTTTCGCTTTATTACATTCTACACGTAATATTAAGGAATATATCCTAGTTAACCCTAGGCGTAGCTAAAATAGGGTAGGGTGCGGCGAAATTTTGAATATTATCTCAATATCCGATATTTAATATTTTCTTCGTAAATTCGTCTTTTCTCAAAATTTTTACTTTTTTTTTCTTAAAATAGTCTTTTTCCTAAAATTTGTATTTATTATTTTAAATTTTTTGAAATTTCGATTTTATTGTCAAAACTCGCAATTTTTCTTAATATTTGTCTTTTTCAATCAATTTTCGCTTTTATCTCAAACTGTGATAATTTATGGTTCTGAAAATGTTTTCTCTCTAAATTAAATCGGAATGTTATAAAATCTTCGTAAATTCGTCTTTTTTCTCAAAATTTTTACTTTTTTTTTTTAAATAGTCTTTTTCCTAAAATTTGTATTTATTATTTTAAATTTTTCGAAATTTCGATTTTATTGTCAAAACTCGCAATTTTTCTTAATATTTGTCTTTTTCAATCAATTTTCGCTTTTATCTCAAACTGTGATAATTTATGGTTCTGAAAATGTTTTCTCTCTAAATTAAATCGGAATGTTAATAAAAGTGCTGAGAAAAATATTTTTGAGGATTTAGGAAAAAGATTTTTTACAAATTCAACGTCTTCAATGAATTTTGAAGTTCGAGAACAATGTTTTTGGAAATTGTGATTATTTTCTCAAAATTCGACTTTCTTGCAAAATTAAATTTTCGAGCTTTGTGAAAGGTTAGGTTTTTATTTTTAATATGATTTGCTGAAAACGCAGACTTTTTCAAATTATTTCCTCGAAATTCGTCATTTTCGAAATTACTAGTTTGTTTTCAAAAGTTCAATTTTGATCTTAAAATTGGATTTTATTTTGGAAAGTTGAAATATTTTCTTTTTCTTTAATTCTCTAAATTGTACGTATTTTTCAAAAATCGTGATGTTTTTTCGAAGTCCGTATTGTTAATTATCTCTTTTTTCTTAATTTCTTTTTTAAATTTGATTCCCAGTGGTTTCAAATTATTGTTAGAAATTCGTTTATTCTGCAAATGTTGACTTTTATCTCAAAATTCGATATGTTCGGTTTCTAGACATTTCCGTTTAAAATTGATTTTTTTTGAAAATTTCGACTTTTTTACAAAATTCGTTTATTGTTTTAAAATTGGACAAAATTTTAATAGAAATCTAAATCTGAGAACATATTTTTAGGAAATTTTGAGAAAAAGATTTCTTGTAAATTTCAAGCATATGTTGACATTTAAATAAAATGAAAGTTCTGGGAGAAATATTTTCGAAAGTTGTATTATTTTTTTAATTTAAATTTGACTTATGGAAATTGCCATTTTTTTCATAAGAATTGACCTTGGAAATTTCGTCTTTTTGTTTAAATTTCCACTTTTTCGAAATTTTGACATTTCTTGAAGTTTTCCGAAAGATTTCTTCTTAAAGTTTGATTTTTTTTCGAAATTTCGACTGAAAATTCGTTCTCCCCAGTTCGTGTAGTTTTTAAGTGAAAATATACAGACTGTCCCGAAATTAGGTTAAAAAATTTTAACAGCGGATTCTTTGTCCAAAAATATGTAAAAAGTTTTATATAAACATATATCAGGAGTAGTTTTGTTTTCGAGATACAGGGTGTCAAAAGTAAAATTTAAATGATGGTTTTTTGTTGATTTTTTCGAAATGTGACAAGATAAATATCTGAAATTTGGCACAGCTATTTAGATTTTAATGCTCTATAAAATAAACTGCGAAATTTTATTCAGTGTGGACAGTGGCGGGTAAAACTAGGGTGGGGGCGGTAATAAAATTATTTCTAATTTTGTTATTTTCATTTTTTAGGATATTTTAAACCTTATATTTTTTAGTAGGGACCTGGGAACTTTATACATAGAAAATGCACTCTTATCTTACCTCGATAGAGTAGACCGTTTTCGAGTAAAATGCATTCAAATAATGTATTGCATGTCTAGGAATTACTATAAAAAAGGTCTAAAATATAAGTGGGCCATTGAAACAAAAAAGATGATTGTCAATGTAATTTAAGTTTATTCTTCACTCAACGATTTAAGCAACTTCGTTATCCACGGTTTTGACTATCCGTAGTTTTTGACAAGAACGTATCTCCTACGGATAATGAGGGAGTACTGTATTCAAAAGACAATTCCGCAATTTCGAGTGGCTCAAAAAAAAAGAAAACAGTCTAAATTTATTTAAAAGTCATCTTGAATATTTGCGACTTTTAGTTTCAAAATTTCGACTTTTTTCTTAGAAATTTTGATCAAAGATCCAAAATTTCAATAAACGTAATTTAAGTGGGAAACGAAAGGGAAATATTACATAATAAATGTGAACCTGTAATTTGAAGAAAGGTTTAAAATTTCGTAAACAAAAACGGGAAAATTATTTAAACAAGTTCAAATTCTCTTTTTTATTGAAAAAGATACTAAAACAGTAAAAGATATTTGTTGAAGTTTAAGAAAATTGCTGAGAAAATTTAAAATATTTATTTTGTCATAAAATTACATTAAGAAAAAAATTTAGTAGTTTGTGAAATCTCGAATAACAAATTTCAAATTTCTGTAGATATTAAAGTAATTATTTTAGGAAAAAAGTAAAATTTGTACGCTTCGGCTCGATATTTAAAGTGAAAGGTAAACTTTTAGGAAAAAAGCATACAAATGTATAATAGAAACATTTACAAAATTTCGAGTTTTTTCGATATTTTTGTTAAACCTCATCATTCGAAGTTTTTCTCAAATATTGAGTATCATATTTAGTTAAACTTCCAAATTATTATAAAACAAATACCAATTTGGAAAAAAATGGAAATTTCGCTTAGCACAAAATTTCAGTACAACGATATTAGATTCGAATATTTCACATTTTTTTTTACATTTAGACTTTTAAATTTAATACTTACTACAATTTCAAAATTATTTTTTAAAAACTTAAAAATTTCTAGGAAAACTCGAAATCTAAAAGAAGTGTAAAAAGTTCAGTGCAAAACTTGGTGAGTATTTTAATTTATTTTTGAAATTTTGACTTGTTTTCTCAACTTTCCCATTTTATTACGTGCCATATTTGCGTTTTGTGCCTAAAATTTTAACTTCAATTTTAACCACAATACTTTGACATTTCGAACAACATTTCAAATTAAAAATTAAAATACTCGACTTGCTTCTTGATTCTTTCTTCTTTAAAATTTCAATATGTCAAAATTGGGAAAGTTAAATAGAAATCACAGTTGAAAGATGGAAATTTTAGGAAAAATTTAAAATTTTATGACTGATAAAATATCTTGATCCGTTTGCCCTGCAGCGTTCTATGTTCTATCGGAGAAAAAAACCGAGAAATCGTAGCTGGGTAATTATTGACAATGCCTCCGCTCTGGGTTAGCCGCCCTTGGGCGGCGAACAACCTGCCCATCTACAAGCAGCAGCCCTGAAGAGGTGTTTTATACGATAAGATTTGATTTCGACTTTTTCTAAATTTGCGGATAAACCTCGGCAAAATGGTATTATTATGTGTTTTCCTAATGTATTCTAGAAGTTTCGTCTTTTACGACGTCGAAATATTCATTTCAAACTCAAATTTACGAAATTTCGAGTAAAATTGGAAGTTTTTCAAGAATTTTTTTCAAACAAACTTTTCTTTAAATTGAAACCTTGGTTTGGAAATTTTAGGAAATAAACTAATTAATTAAAATAACTTCAAATTTAATAACCTTAGCAAAAAGTAAACATTCAAATTTAATAACCTTAGCAAAAAGTAAACATTCAAATTTAATAACCTTAGCAAAAAGTAAACATTTCAAGAAAACATTTAATTTTTAATTTTTTTATTATTCCAGTTTTTCTGCAATTTTTATTTTTTTCTTAAAATATGAAATATTCATATCGGTTTTGAACCTCTCCCAAAATTAAGTCTTCAAATTGGCATCTTTGATTTTAATATGAAACTCTCGACATTTTGAATCTTGTAGTCATAAATGTTACGATTTTAATCAAATATTGTGACGAAGTTTCGAGAAAAAATATGATATTGATATGAAAATAGGAAACACGACATTACATGTAAATAAAAACTTCGGAAAAAATTAGAAGTTTAATTCGAAATTGTAACTCACTTTGATAAGAAGTGTGACAATTGAATTTAAAATCGAAATTAGAAAAAATGTAAGTTTCCGGTTTAAAGTCGAAATAACCCATGTGTTTAAACGTAATTTACTTGAAATTTGAATTTTTTTTAAGTTTCTGCTTCATTCAAATGTTTTTTTTTGCTTAATTTTCGATTCGAAAGTCGATATTTTTAAGTGAATATTAATTTAATACGCACTTTCGTCTACTGCATCCCATATCCTTGGAAATATTTTTGTTAATTTGTGAATTCCTGTAGATTTCCAACGGACATTGTAAGAACAATTTGGAATGTAATGCATTGGCAAATTTTGTAAAACTTAAATTCTCTAAATGTCAACACATCTTTTATACGCTGTGACAATACAATTAAGGCTTTACCTTAATCAGACTCCAGATTTTTCCTTGGAAGCACCTCAAACGCGAACGAGTCCATAACACTGCTGAAATCAACACGATGGTAAACAAAGGGAAACAGACGAATTTGCCCGCTCCATTCTGGAAATGTAGCTCAGCATCCGCCAAAGGAGCCGGCAACAGGTTCCAAATCATGCGCGGCGAACGCACGTCAACAGGAATGATATCGACCGTTTTCTCGGATAAAAACTGATTTAAATGTGCCGGATAATTAGGCGTTAGGGATATGAGTCCGATTATCTTACACAATTCGCATTGATAAATTATTTATGGTTTCGCTATTTTCATTCGTTCGCTTGAGAGCATCATTTTTTTTAAATCTTATTTTTCCAGATTTGCGGTTTTTCGTACATCACTAGGGATAAAACTCCACCGTTTTTTAATGCACTGCGATTTAATGTTGGAGTAATTTAGGGGTTTTATTGCACTGTTTGATTTTTAATGGATGGCGTAGATGATGATGTCTTGATTGGTGTACAGCGGAAAATCTTTTGTTCTTGCCATGCGCAGGGTTCAAAGCGCATTGACATCTTTATGCACGTTTTTGATTAATTACACCAAGTTTTTCAACCCAAATCCCAATTTTAATATGGGTTAATATTTGCAGAGAAATATAGGTTTTAATTTTATATTCAGGCTATAGGGTGTTACACTAAATATAGGAGAACTGAGAATTATTTTTAGTAAAAATAGTCTTATCAGTTTTGAAAAAAAAATAATTACAAGTATCAAGAAAAAAGTTGTGTACGAAATTCTTGTAAACAGGTTATTGACGAGGCAAAAGGTGATTTCGATCTTAAAATGCGCAAGAGACCTTTCAACTGTCCGAACGGTTCCAGGTCCTTTTCGGGATTTTCAAAGTCGATTGGAAAGAATTTTACATGTTCATATTTTCCACCTTTACTCGATGAAAATAGCAATATTGCTACGGAAAGGAAAAGGCTGACATGTGAGCCTTAAGGACTAGGACTAGGGACTGCAGCCCCCCGCGAACTTTCTTGGCTTAACACTAGATCATGATAATGTATAAGTCAGATACTCCGACGCGAGGCGAAATGTGGCACGTAATCGGGAGACTGGCGGCTTAGAGAGAGAGATAAGACAGTAAGATGTTTAAGAACTTGCGTAACTCTAGGCAAAGTATATAACACCGTCCGACGTATGCCTGGAATATTGGCTGTAACTTTAAAAATAAAAATTTGAGAAACAAAATTTTACAAATAAAGTTTTTTTGTTGTTTATTTGCCACATCTTGGTGCCCTTAATTTCTTTTTCCCTGAATTTTTCATTGCTACGGTAACGAACTTTGAATTTTCAAATGACATCCGTATTTTTTGTTTGCTTCTTTATAATTTGCATGTCTTTCTGCATTTCGTGACCCCAAATTTTACAGGGTTTAGAAGTGAAAAATTTCGAGAAAATGTAATAATTTCATAATTTTACCTATTCTCATTTTAAATAATTTAATACTAATTTTAAACATGCCTTAGTAATTAAAATGAAATTGTTGCCAGTATATCTATGTTCTTTTTTGGTAAGGATTTCATCTTAGCTACTTAGATTTCTTTAAAAATGACATTAAAAAATGAATGATAAAAATCAGTAAAATTATGATTTCTCCAAATTCTTCGAATCTAACCCCTATAAATTTAATGTTACCGAATGCAAAAAGTTAAGATTTTTTCAAAAGAGCAAATCAAAAATGCAGGGGTCATTTGAAAATTCAAAAATTAGTTACCAAAGCAACAAAATAAGAGCTAAGAAAACAAAATCACTCACTGGAAAGTGACAAATAATTAACAAAAAAAAGTTTGACACATTTTTTATAACATTTAAAAAAAAAGTTATAGTTAATTTTCTATACATACGCCGGACCCTGATAAACCAAGTGGCTCGTGTGTCTATTATCATTTTTCTTTTTTAAATATACAAAAAGAATTTTATGTTTAAATTACTTTGGGTATAGGATATTCATTTAATAGAAGCTGATTAAGTTTATTAAGAAATATGTAAATATTGAAATACAGAACTTGTCCCCCAAAACCAAGAAAGATTAAAAAACACAACAAGGGTTGCTCTAACGCGTTTCGACAGCCAAGCTGTCATCTTCAGAGAGATACTGCTCTAACGTGTTTCAACAGCCAAGCTGTCATCTTCAGACAGATACTACTCTAAAGCGTTTCGACAGCCAAGCTGTCAGCTTCAGAGAGATACTGCTCTAACACGTTTCGACAGCCCATCTGTCATCTTCAGAGAGATACAAAAGAAATACGTACTCTCCACAGTTCATTGCTCATTTCTCCTTAAACAAAATCTGCACTAACATGTTTTTCGCATACAAAATCTCGAGCTGACAGCCGGTCATTTCGTGGGATTTTTCACCTCAACTTTGTCCTTAGGCACTCGAAACAACTACACTTTTTCATGACAGCTTTTATAACCACTATTGCACACTCCGGTTTTAGCGCCACTTATCGCAACAGTGAGATATAGCGGGTTACATTCCCAGTCTTATATCATATCATGTACTAGATAGAACTGAACTTTCCAGACGTGTAAAAACATTTTTAATGGATTATTTTGTTTTTGTACTAAAATGTAAGGAATTTTTTTTTCAAATTTGGCGCCAAAAAAGTTATTATTAGGGACTGGATTTTAAGCACAATCAAACAAGATAAAAAAGGTGAGCAAAATGTTAAATTATGCAAAAACAAAAGCTATAGAAGGCACTAAAGAGGTAAAATACTCTAAAAAAAAGGCATTAACAGGCCAAAACTCACAATTAACAGGAAAAACATTTTGAACTCTCAGTCGAAATTAAAAAAAGAATAGATTTTAGGTTCTACTCAGGATATTCAGGAGTATAACATTTCCAAATGAAGAAGTTCTAAAAATTTTGAGTTCATTATTAAATATTCACCTTCAATCTTAAAATTGTTACCTTAAACTCGTTCGATTTTTTTTCGAAATATTGACTTTTAAATCTGAAATTTCGTTTCTAGAAAATTTAAACTTTTCTTAAAATTTATTCTTTTTTATTTGAAATTCCAATCTTACAAATTCAAATTTTAAAAAAAGATGGAAATTAACACAAGCGATCTTTTGAGATTTAACACGAAATTTTGAGAAAAACTTGGATTTTGTGATAACATTTTTACATCCAAAGAAGGTTTCACCCCTTTACCACATCGGCAATTAAATAAATAATTACGCGATACGTATTTCGCCAGCAGAACTGGCATTTTCAAGCGCACTAATCTTAAAAGATTAGCAAAAGATGCATCGACGTCATCTGCATTGAGATTCAAATCGATACTGGCGGTCTTTTGCTTTCTTTCCTATTTCTAATTGTTTAACACATCTGGTGCATGCAATTTTGACCTGCCACAAATAGCCTTCAATAAACTGGAGGCCGCCAATGGTCCTTTATCTCCGTTAAGGGTAACTGGCCTCTGATTGATATAAATTGTTTCGTATGCATAAAGTTCTCTGCTATTTGTGACCGATCTTAACAATTTTAAATTTTCAATGTTAATTTTGTGTCCTGTATTTATCATATGTAGGGCGACACTTGATTTTTCTTCTCTATTGTATCTGAAATGAGCGATATGTTCTTTAAATCTGGTTTTAATGGATCTCTTGGTCTGTCCAACATATGATAAATTACAATTGTTACAGCTTATTTCGTAAATTCCGGAATTCTCAAGCTTGTCCAATTTATCTTTAGCATTACCCAAATTATTGCGGAGACTGTTGTTGGCTGTGTAAACTACTTTTACGTTGTTTTCTTTTAAAACTTTATTAATTTTATTAGTGATATTTGGGTAAAATGGTAATTTCACAACGGTTGTAGGAGTGTTATCTTTAGATTGGTCAAGCTTAGAGCAATCCTGAATTATTTTCTTAAATCTACATTTCCTTAACATGCTGTTTACTGTTTCTACGGGGAAACCATTAAAAATCGCAACATCTTTAATGTAAGCTAATTCTTTTGTATATCTGGATTTACTTAGAGGAACATTTAAAAGCCTGTTGATTAAAAAACGTATACTTGCTAATTTCTGTTGTGGACAATGATTAGAATCAGCTGTGATAAAGCGATTTATATTGGTTTCTTTTCTGTATATATCGAACTCTAAATTATTTTCGTGCATTTCATGCATGAAACAGAACGTCTTCCAGTTTGACAATAAATTTTATAAACAAACAAATGGGACCACCATGGGAAATCCATTAAGTCCATTTCTAGCAAATCTTTTCATGGACAATTTTGAACAAGAAATCAAAAATGAATTAATAAACTTTCCTCGAATTTGGATACGATACGTAGACGACATTTTTGCAGTTTTTGACACCAGTAAATATGAAGTTCAAGATTTCGTTGATAAGTTAAACTCAAAATACAATTCAATTAACTTTACATTTGAAAAAGAAACCAATGGATTACTCCCGTTTTTAGATATCTTGGTTATCAGAAATAAAAATAATTTAGAGTTCGATATATACAGAAAAGAAACCAATACAAATCGCTTTATCACAGCTGATTCTAATCATTGTCCACAACAGAAATTAGCAAGTATACGTTTTTTAATCAACAGGCTTTTAAATGTTCCTCTAAGTAAATCCAGATATACAAAAGAATTAGCTTACATTAAAGATGTTGCGATTTTTAATGGTTTCCCCGTAGAAACAGTAAACAGCATGTTAAGGAAATGTAGATTTAAGAAAATAATTCAGGATTGCTCTAAGCTTGACCAATCTAAAGATAACACTCCTACAACCGTTGTGAAATTACCATTTTACCCAAATATCACTAATAAAATTAATAAAGTTTTAAAAGAAAACAACGTAAAAGTAGTTTACACAGCCAACAACAGTCTCCGCAATAATTTGGGTAATGCTAAAGATAAATTGGACAAGCTTGAGAATTCCGGAATTTACGAAATAAGCTGTAACAATTGTAATTTATCATATGTTGGACAGACCAAGAGATCCATTAAAACCAGATTTAAAGAACATATCGCTCATTTCAGATACAATAGAGAAGAAAAATCAAGTGTCGCCCTACATATGATAAATACAGGACACAAAATTAACATTGAAAATTTAAAATTGTTAAGATCGGTCACAAATAGCAGAGAACTTGATGCATACGAAACAATTTATATCAATCAGAGGCCAGTTACCCTTAACGGAGATAAAGGACCATTGGCGGCCTCCAGTTTATTGAAGGCTATTTGTGGCAGGTCAAAATTGCATGCACCAGATGTGTTAAACAATTAGAAATAGGAAAGAAAGCAAAAGACCGCCAGTATCGATTTGAATCTCAATGCAGATGACGTCGATGCATCTTTTGCTAATCTTTTAAGATTAGTGCGCTTGAAAATGCCAGTTCTGCTGGCGAAATACGTATCGCGTAATTATTTATTTAATTGCCGATGTGGTAAAGGGGTGAAACCTTCTTTGGATTTAATCACAAGCCACAGTGTTTAGTTCAGTGCTTTAGTGAACATTTTTACAGTTTTTAAATTTAACAATTTAAATATTAAATTCGGTATTTGAATAAAATTTGTATATTCGACTTTTTATTAAAAATTAAAAATCTTTTATAAATCATAATTTTGAGAGGACATTTTTTAATAACTTTTTTTTAGGAATTTCTTCTACAATTTTTCTAAAATATCGATTTGAAATTAAAAAAACCGTCAATTTTGAGTTTTACACAAAACTCAAGCATTTTTAAACTGGAAAATTCAAGATTTTTTCAATAACTTTAATCCATCAGTTTAATTCAAAATTTTTTGTTATGAAGTTCATTTGTTTATATTTCGATTACGATTTTGAAAATTCAAGTTTATTCTCCGAAATTCGACTTCCAAGTGAAAACTTTCAAAAAAATTTTGAAATTTCTAACTTAGTTATCAAATTTCAACTTTAATTGGGAAATATTTTACTTTTAATCACGACATTTTAACTTTAAATTCTTATTTTCAGAAAAATTTGATTTATAAAATTTTTACGACTTTTTACGACAAGTTTAAAAATGCCAAGGCTAAAGTAGAAATTTTGAAAAAAAAATAGCTTAATGGCTAGTTTATTTTCAAAAATATTTTTATTTTCTTTCTCGGCATTTAATTTAAAAACTGGGTATTTGGAAAAAACACTAAAAGTTTGAGGAATTGTCAAAGTTAATTTTTGGAATTTTGTTTTAAGACAAAATGTTGAATGTTATTAGTTTTTGTTAACAGATTTTATTTTTTGAAAATAAGAGATTTTTTTACAAAATTTTGACTTAAGCCTTTTTTTCCAAAAATTATGGCTTCTCTTTTCTTCGGATTCAGACAGTAATTCTAAATGTCAACTTATTTCTAAAATTTTGAATTTAAAAAACTAAAAATTTTAAGTTCGAACAGGTAAATTTGTTAAGAGTTAACATCTCCAATTTTTTGTTCGGAAATTCAAAATTTCTAAAAAGAAGTTAATATTTTCAAAAATTAATGTTTATTAATGAATTCAGTTGGTTATTTTAAGTATAAACTAGGTCGTAATTAAACTTTTTCTAAAACGACTTTGTCCACTCTAAATGTAGACCTTTTTTAGTCACTTCGAATTAAAATTCCAAATACAAAAAACTTAAGATTAAGTTCAGAATTTCGATATCTGACATATTTCACAAAAATTTTCGCGAAAAAGGTTTCTAGAAAGAATCGAAGTTTGAAAAAATATTTGTGGGTGTTCAAACTTGAATTTTAGTTTTTGTGTTTGCACGGCGAAGCACGCCTCTTATAGGAAAAACATTTAAAACACATTTTTACGCGATAAAATCGCACATTGAAGGAGAGAGAGTTGCATATTATCCGAGCACAGTGACGGTCGGTAGTGAACGGTCATTTTAAACGACCTTTCGGGTTTTTGGCTATGTCTTTTCAATTTGGGGATTACTCCACCCTGTGGAAACACGAGAGCGCTCTCTGACGACAACTCAACCACCCGGGGTAAGTCCATAAGCTCTCAAAACTGTAATGTGCAGTAACGTTTCTTTTTCAAAATTTCTTCAATAATACAGTCCACTTTCAACCAAATTCTGTAGACGAACAGTGGGTTTGAAGTAAATACCAAAATTTTAAATTCTGAAATTTGAGAAAAAAAAAAGTCGAAGTAATAACGTACTTCGCATTTAACAGAAAATCAAATTCAAATTAAAAATTTTCAAAAAAGGTCGAAATTTTAAGATTAAAGGTAAAAATTAAAAAAGCCATAAATAACTTTATAGCAAAAACTTTTTTTCGAAATTCTGAAGAATCAAATGCACTTCGACATTGCAAATTCAGGTAGCAATAATAATTCTAGTAGAAAACATTGAAATTTTAAGAGGGCCCAAAATAAAAAACGTAGGAATTAAAGTTGTAGCAAGTTATCAGTCAGACTTTGGTGGAGTTGAATGTGGTAGGGATGGTAACGATGTTTTTTAGTAATCTCTGAACCGATCTTTGACTTACCCCAGTGGCTTCGCTAATATCTTTTTAGCCAATTCTTTTCACTAATACAAAAATCATATCCACAAGCTCATCTTTACTAAAATTCATTTTGAAGATCTACCAAATCTAGCCAAATTCTTTTTAGCGAATATTAAATCTATTATTTAATTTTATGACAAGAACTTTATCAACTTTTTCCAACGCATTCTACGTTTTTTTCCTTTTTTTTTTAGAGTCTAAGGCGTTTTGAACATTTATTGAAGTATTCTTTAATGGTTTGAATTGGTCGCATGTTTTGTTATTTAGTTATTTATTTGTAG
This sequence comes from Dastarcus helophoroides, assembly GCA_028583605.1. Classification (NCBI taxonomy): domain Eukaryota; kingdom Metazoa; phylum Arthropoda; class Insecta; order Coleoptera; family Bothrideridae; genus Dastarcus; species Dastarcus helophoroides. Next base: position 32,665,998 of record CM053325.1, on the reverse strand, counting down.
TTCTAAGAGAGCTTAGTAGTTAACTTACAAAATAATTATAAGGCAATTAATTTTTATCAAAGCCATCTATAATTTTTTGTCTTGTATCTTAGTGTCGAAAGAGCCATATGTAACAATCCGACGAATATCTTATGCTTAATCGTTAAAAATTTCAAAATATTTGTAGGTATAAAAATTGTTCATTTTTTAAGTCTGTATCTCATAGAAAAAATATACAGGGTGTTCTATTTGAAAAAAACGAAGAAAAATTGCTTCATATTTTAGCATTTGGCATTGAATTTTGGACACCCTGTACAAGTTGGGCTTAAGATATTTATAGCAAAGTAACTAGAGACCCACTACAGTAAACACCTAGCGTAGTTTTGATTTTCGAGCGTTTTTGTTTAATGATTTTTTAAAGAAAATGTTGCAAACAATTTTTTTCCTTTTTATTTATTTATTACTCTGAAACTATCTAACCGAATTTTACAATATCTCAGGAATATGTAAAGTTGTTGAAAAAAAACTTAAAAATGTAAAAAAGACAGGGGTTTTATTTTAAAAAATTCATCCTCAGAGGCGCACACTTTTTGGAGACATCCTGTATATGTGAACATATTTTCCTGAAATACATCCTTGTACACAGTTAAGGTCTGCATTTGAATGGAATTCCTAACTTCTTTATTATAGGATCTACGAATGCCCGACGCACTATTGCAGGACCCTGTACATATAAAAAATGTTCGACATTAAAAAATAAAATTACGATTTCTGAAAAGGTTAACAACTCTCTACGGACAAAATTTTCTAAAATAATACAAGATATAGATAAAATGAAAATTATTAGATGCAATGTTGAATATTGGAAAACCTCTAGAAATTAAAAAAAAAGGTCGAAATAGAGAGAAAGTAGACAATCAAGTCCAAATTTCGCAAATAGAAGAAAAAAAAAAGAAAATTAAAAAAAATAATAGTTGAATGGGTAAATACAAAATTTTTAGAAAAAAGCGAAATTTTCAGAACAAAATTGATATTTATGAAAAAGAAAAGAAAAACTAGAAAAAATTTTGCTAGTTTTTGTATAAATGTCATGTTTTTTCTCAAATTTGTTATTTTTTCTCAAAAACTCTTATTATTTTAAAAGCTAATCTAGAAATTTTGAAAAAAATCGAAATTTGAAAAATGATCGAAAATTTTGAGATAAAAGATCGACCAATCGGAATCAGATAGACTTTCAAAATTAAGAAAAAATAATAATTTACGTAATATGAAAAGAAATGTCAATATTTTCAGAATAATATCAAATTAAAAATTAATTGCGAAATTAAAAAAAAAGTTACATGTTGATATTAAAGTCAAAATTTTAGAAAAAAAATTAAAAACCAACAAAGCGAATTTTTTATTTTGAGAAAATACTCCAAGAAAAACTCAAAATTCCAATCGAAATTTTAGGAAAAATGTGTAAATCGGAATTGAAGAGTAAGAATCCATAGAAAAAAGTCGAAATTTACAAAAAAAACTAGTAAACCGAATTATTTCGATAAAAAGGTCTAGAGATTGATATTAAAATCAAAATTTCAGGCAAACGTGTAAAAATAAAAATTGGGGACTTTTATTCCGAAGAAAAGTTGAAATTTTAGTTAAAAAAAATTATAATTTTTGAAATTGATAAACAGAATTGAATAAAAAAATATTTCCTAATTTTTTTTTATTTTTGTAAAGATTCCTATTTTTCGCTTCATTTTTTTTATTTTGGTATTTTTAAGAATAAAAATGTTCCGAAAAAAATCTAAATTTAAAGACAGTTCTCAAATCTTTGAGAAAAAGTTGAAATTTTAAATTCAAAGCCAGAATTTGAGGAAAAATGTCAAATTTGAAATCCCTCCAAGGAGAAAATTTTGAAATAATTGCTACATATATGCTGATAATTCTTCTTCAAGCTTACAATTAAGTTTTGTTTTTAATGTTATTTGTTTTTTTAAACATAACCGAAGGCTGTTTTGTTTGTTTTTAAGAAAAAACTTTTATGGGGCGGCATTTCGAAGAGTTGCATCATACTGAGAAAATCTACCGCACGGCCCTAAGAATATCCAAATTCCAAATGTTCGGGTGCAAACTTTAAATTTGAGATAAAAGTTAAGACTATGAATTTAATCGAAATTTGAAAAAAAAAGAGTTTTCCCCAGTTGACTTCAAACTACGTCTTTAAATAGAGCACTTTTTAGAGGCATTTTTCATGCACAAGTTCAGGTTATAGAAGACATTTCAAAGATAAATTTTAGAAAAGGAATATCTTTCGAGTAATTTTATCATCTTACCCACACATCTGTTTTTACATAGAAATTAAATTAAGATAAATAGGCAACACGAGTCAATTGTCCTGCGTTACAATAGCAGACAAAACTTAAATGGGATTGGGTTGGTTATAAAAGTAATTGTTGTTAAATTACTTTGTCAGAATGTCAGAAGAGTTGGACTCTAAAATTATTTTTAGTGTATTTTTTTATATTTTAGCATACTTGTATACAATAATAATATTAATAGTAAAGTAGTATTGGACCGTGGCTTTTTAGCTCTAACTGAAACGCAAACAAAGACTAGGTAGTTTTAACAGAAGGATCGCAGCCTCCTACCCCCCCGAAAAAAAATTCTTGTTATAGGCCTGCTTAATGGTATTCTGTGTTCTTAAAATCCTAACCTAAATATTATTAAATATTTTGATTTGTTGTTGGTTGTTTTAAGAGTCATTCTTTTATATTTAATATTAATTTCTACTGAAAATTATTAAATTGTAATGATAATAAAAATAATATGGAAAACATTTATTCCTATTATTTCTGCCAAGCAACCCTTAAAATATAGGCAACACATTAATCATCAACATTTCTACGCGTGATTCCAGCTTTTCTAACAACTTTCCCCAAGGTTAATTTAATACTTCATGGCGTACTCTCGTGCAGATTTATCTGAAATGGACTATAATTGTAGTCTATGAATCTTGAGGACATTCGGCAAATGAAAGTTTAAAAAAACATTGAGTTCATGTTTGTGAAACTTTCAAAACTAAAACTCTACGTTGCGAAATAATTGACTTAATTTGTCAAAAATCTTATGGTAGCAACTCAAAAAATCTTCCCTCATATAAAACCTACGCAGACAAAGCCGCGGCGGGTCGCTGCATTGTAATAATGAGGGATAACATTTTAATTAGACTTTTTAAATTGCTGTTGATTTGTAATAAATATTTTTACAGTCAGAGCGTAATTCTGGTAGTTAGCGGATTAGGAAAAAGTAAATACCGATTCGATTATAGATTGCAAGATACCGTTGACTGTCCATATGAGTCAAATGATAAAAATCTTATGTTTATTAGAGAGATATAAAATTTGAGAGAATCTTGGTGATTATTGTTTAATTATTTAATAAATTTATGACGTTGTGACATCTATCTATCGAATTTCACTATGATTTTCAGTTCTTTACCCTCTTAGTAATAAAAATTTCACAAAAGCAGGAACGCTAACATTAAAGTGAGGATTGATATAAGACGGTTAATGACTTGACAACTAATAACTTTTACGCACTCAATACCTAGTATCATTTTTGAAGTATTTATTCCGCAGTAAGATAAACTTTGATAATAAATAGTTAATGAATAGGAAAAACTATTCTATTGTTATTATATTATATTTATCTTGACAGTTACATTAACCAGATTGAACGAAAATTGCGAAACGCAAAAATGGATAAGATTGTTTTTCAAATATTTATTTAGGTTTGGTTGAAACTGTTTTTTTGATTTGACTCAACAAAAATGTTTACAATTTCTAAAACCTACGAAATATTTAGTACTTTATGAGTATCAACAACAACTTTTATACATACAGTAGGCCCCAGTGGACGTGGGATAACATGGGTAACTTCGTTATTAGTAGAAATAGAAAATCGGTTAAAAGGACAAAGTATTGCGGGATTTTGTGCCCATTTAACGGACTTTCTATGTCTACTAATAGCTAAGTTACCTATGTTATCCCCTGGGACCCACTGTTCATATAGGGTAGAACTATTATACGAACTCTACGATCATCAATTATCCGAATATTTTAATAAACCAAAATTTCGGACATTATTAACAAAACCTTGTATCTGTCCTTGAAGTTGAAGATGGTTATCCCGTCCCAATTAATTTGGATAATTGTGTGTTTCGACATTTTTCCTTTCAAAATTTTGAGCTTAAATCCAAACGTTTAGGCATTTTGATCGGATGTTTTTTTAAAAAATGGAATCTACATCTCGAAAATTAGATTTCTTCTAAATTCTGAAATATTTTTCAAAATTTTGAATATTTTGACATTCTTCTGGAAATACCAGGTTCCACTTTTAATTTTTACTTTGATCTCTTTAGCCTACAGGCTAAAAACAAATGGGTATGGAATGGAATCACCTAGATCAACATGCCATACAGAAATATTCAAGCGGATCTGTGCTAATCATACACTAAATTTGCCATCGGACAGAACAAAGAGTATCCCCAACTTTTACAAACCCTACCGGGTAGTAATACCAGAAAGGGGAGTTCAATTAGTAGAACCGAAAAGAATAAGTGGCTTAGTTTGTACTGGTGTGGGAATAACCGGCAAAGAACCAAGGAATGATTTTTACATAAACCGGGGATCTTTGGGCAACCGTATTTCAGGCAGAAGTTACTGCAATTACAGCCTCTGCTGAAGCAATGATCAGAACGTCTTATGAAAACAAGAGAATCGTAATCTATAGCGACAGCCAAGCAGCACTAAATGCGCTGAGAGCTTATGAATTGAACTCCAGAACGATCAAAGATTATGTTGATAAGCTAAGCAACTTGGCACAGCACAATACAGTTATAATTCGATGGGTTAAGACTCATCGGGGAATTAAAGGAAATGAAAGAGCAGACCTTCTAGCCAAAAGGGGAGCTGGGTTTCCTCTAGTAGGACCAGAACCCACTTGTCCGCTTGGCAAAAGAGGAAAGAACACAGTACTCACTGGAGGGGGGTCAATGGTCTGAGGCAATCACGGATGTTCATTGACGGACCATCAGGAAAGAGAGCCAGAGAACTATTACAGTTAAGCAAATATCAGCTCAGTTGGATAGTTGGACTATTTACGGGACACTGTGTCCTAATTAAACATCTTACAACAATTGGCGTAAAAGAAAATTCTATTTGTAGAATGTGTGGAGAGGAAGAAGAAACTCCTTTACACATATTATGTGAATGTCCGGCTCTGGCAAGGGATAGAGATTCCAGATTTGGGAATGTTCTGACTGAACCAAAGACAATAGTGGAAACACCCATAAAGGAGGTTATGGAATTCTTCAAGAGAACGGGCCTATTATGAGATAATCATGGGGGCACAATAAGCGAAAGCTTCAGTGCTGCAGGGATAATCCACCCCATAGGAATAATAATAATAATAATAATAATAATTGGTCTCCTAAAATTTTGGCTATATCAAAATTATGATTTTTGCCGAAAATGTTACCTTTTATTTAATTTGTGCTTCAGTCAGAATTTCGAAACAAATTTTCATACATTTAATCTCACTATTCCGACTTTTTTCCGAAAATTCTTGAATTTTCGAGACATCGATTTTAAAGTAGAAATCATAAATAATATGGGAATTACGTCTTCCTCGTAAGAAAAATTCTAAATAAAATCAGAAAATGGTTTAAAGTTCAGAATCAAACTTTCCAAATTAAAGTTATGTGAGGATATATGTTTAAATTTTACGCTGAAAAAATTTAAATTTTGGTTAAATCTCAAAAAAGCCCTTTTTTAAATTGCTTTATTATCGACTTTTCGCCATATAAATGATTATATCCCGGGCAAATTTAGACCAAAAATTATGGTTAAGTCCAAAATTCGTCATTGAAAAATGACTGTCAATCTGCGTGAATGGCTTTTATCATGCTAAAGGTCGGAATTCTTAATGAAATTTCTCAGAATAAAACCCTATTAATTTTTGGAAATGATTGGTCAAATCGTTTAAATTTTATTAACGCAAAACATAATTCATCAAGTTTATATCAATTTTCATTAATAAAAATTTAAATATTTCCAAACTGGGTCGCAGAAATTTTAAATAAAATTAATAAACATAATATTATTATTTCCGACTAATAAGTGTTCACAATGAAAAATAGTTTATTGAAGAAAAATCAAGAATCAAAAACTCTGGATCTTATAACTTTACATACATATTGTAAGTTGAGTTTCTTTTAAGTAGAGTATAAAAGGGTAAGACATAATTCACTTTCCTTTTCAAGAAAGATCCATTTAAAAAAAAAAAATTTATTTTCATTTCATAGAACCTGTTTTGTGCTCTTGGTTCAAGTAATCTGTTTATATTGTTATATGAAACGTGATGTGCTTTACATTATGCTATATCAAAATACCTACTACTAAAAATAAAAACTAGTGTTGCGAGGGTTACGCTTAAATAGAGAAAAATAAAGTTGATGAAAATTCTGCTTGTTATTTGCTTTATAAAACTGACAATACAATGGCGACGAGGCATAACGAATTGCGAAATGGATACGTTTTCTACATTTTCTACTATATAATTAGTTATGGATAACCCAGTTACTGCCAAAATTACACCGGCCTGCCGCGGCATTACTTGCAAATTTTATGGAATTTTTCGATTCAAGCAAAAACAAATTCGATAGATACATGCTTCGGAATAAAACTGCTTTTCAGATTTACCAGATAGTTACAGACGAACAACGGAAATGCTTTTTATTACACTACGTAGGGACAGAAACTTTTGACGTTATATACTATAATCTGTCGGATCAAAAAACTTTTTAACAAATTACTACAGTCTCAAGCCACTAGATATAGCGGAGTACTACAAGTTTCATAATCGAAGATAACAGGAGGGAGAAACTATTCGAGAATATTTAACTGTTCTTAGGAAAATAACTTCTACTTGCAATTTTGGAACTTCTTCTTCTTCTTCTTCTTCTTCTTCTTCTTCTTCTTCTTCTTCTTCTTCTTCTTCTTCTTCTTCTTTGTACGACTAGGATTTCTCTTGTTTGTCTGCCTCATTCAGTTTCTGTTGCTGTTGACTGTATGTTGTCCCGCCATCGCTTCTTTGGTCTTTTCACTGATCTTCTGCTTATTGTTTTTAGAGATATTGACCAGTTGATTTGGTGTCATCCTACCTACATTTTCGTTCCACCTTTTCTTTCTCGTTTTCACCTATTTGTTGATGTCTTGTATGTTACATTCTTCTCGTATGTTACTATTTGTCTATCTCTTAATGTTACGCCTTTTATTGGTCTTAATATTTTCATTTCCACAGTTGTTTTTCTGTATTGTCCCCTTTGTGCCTGCCCTTGTTTCAGCTACATATGTTAATATTGGTCTCACTGTTGTCTTATATATTTTCATTTTGCTTCCTGTGGTCATGAATTTGTTTCTCCATATGGGTTGTTTTAAACAGTTACTCACTTTTATCGCTTTGATCGCTTGGTTTTTACTTCTACTTTCAGGTTTCTCTCTTTGGTGATTTCAACTTCCAGGTAGTTAAAAGTCATCACCTGTTTTATGCTTTTACCTTGCAATTCCAGTTTACATCGGCGTGATTCTTTGCTAGTTACCATGCACTTGGTTTTTTCCGCTGAAATCTGCATGTTGTATTCTTGCGTCTTCATATTAAATGAATGAAGTTATGTTTGGAGGTCATTTTCGTTATTGGCTAGGAATACCGCGTCGTCCACGTAGCATTTTATATTAATTTTGTGTGGTCCCATTCTGTATCATTCTCTCTTTTTTGCTTCGTTTATCATATTAAACAATATCGGGAGTCCTCTTGTGGTATTCCTCCCTTTAAGTTTATGTATCTCGTTTCTCCTTTTGGTATTCTGACTTTGTTTTGTTATCCACATTTATTTCTTTAATTAGTTTTATAATCTTATTCTCTATTTGTTTTGTTTGTTATAGTTTTATAATATCATTCCGTTTTACTCTGTCGAAGGCACTTTTTAGGTCGACGAAACATATATATGCGGGTTTGTTGTATTCAATTGACTTTTAAACTATTTGTCTTATGATGAAAGTCACATCTATAGTGCTCCGGTTTTTTCTTAAATCTCGTTGTTCCTCGGCTATGTCTAATCTTTTAATTTTGGAACCTTTCTCAAAAATGCTTAGGAAGTCAGTTCGTATGTGGAATACATAATGACAAAATTAGAGACTGACTATTGGAAATGAAAAATTTAACGCTAATAAGAGCTGCGGAAATTGCTCAAAGAATAGAATCGCCTCGAAAGGATGAACATAGATTACAAGAAAATAAAACGAGAAACCAAGTATCAAAAGGCAGCCAAAGACCAGTGCAGAAATCAAAGAATAAAGCGAATCAAGCAAGTAAGTGAGGTGCTCACTACGCTAATAAATGCTTCCATATAAGCAGCACCTGCAATTATTGCAAAAAGAAAGGTCATATTCAAAATGTTTGTCTCAAGAAGAAGGCAGTACATGAAGTTGACAAGATCCTTGAATGCAATAATGTACAAGTATAAACTTACATAAACCAAATTGAAGACAAATACGTGTACAAATGGTGAATTGATGTAAATATTGAAAATGCTTAATTCAAAATGAACTTGGACCAGCATGGGCATACCAAGGGTAGGGCAAGGGGGGGGGGCAGCTGCCCTGGCTTTTATTTACGTACCCACAACCCTAGAAATTTTACTGGCAATGCCTTATTTCACTGCTACAATGGACAGTTTCATGATGTTGTTAATACTATGTTTAATGTAATGAGATTAAAATATAGATCAAAACTAATAAATCACTGAAAAAATTTTTGAAAACCGTTAATAAATGATGAGAAATAAATTACTGAAGTTTACATATTTTAGCGCGACCGTCTGTGTGTGTGACGTCATTTGACCCGTCCAAGATCGTCGCATCACAAATCACTGATCAAGAAGAAAAGCTCGTGGATTTTTCTAACTTTTGGATATGTTTTAGAGGACCGAAATCTAAGAGACACGTATTTTTTTATCGACAATAAATAAAATATAATAAATAAATAAATAAAATAAACGGTTTTAAGGGTAGTTTTACCCCCGTGGGCTATGTCGAATGACGTCACACGGCTATTCTTACGAGAGCAACTTCAAAGGTCTATAACTTTTTCATTTTTAGAGATATTTTAATTATTGTTTCAGATATCTATATCATTTTACTTAAATATCTATAATTAATCAATAAGAAAAAAATAGAAATTTGTCCATTGAAAGGTCATTCAAAGAGCACACCCAGACGCTTAAAAACGTGGCTAAGATCGACTATGATCGAAGCTAGATTAAATGGGCTTTGTATACCCAGTGTACATAGAAAATTTGTTAATGCTATGAGCGATTCTTTCAAGGAAGTTATCATAAACCGTTTTGCTGAAGACCCTCCAAAGATACTTTTAAAATAGCTGTTGTATAAAAAAGAATTCTTATAAAAGATTACCTGTTTTACTTTATGTTTATTTATTTGACTTTTTGACTAGATGCTTTTAAAAAATCTAATTTACGGTGTGTTAATCATTCGAACCGATAACACGCAACAATATGATAATCGCATGGTTATAAGTCGGGACTATAAGGAGGGTGTTCTAATGCATCTCCTCTAATTTTTGATGTGTCAGATTGGCTGAGTGGGGGCGGGCATTGTCATGAAGCAAAATCACATTTTTGACTGAAAATTCACGCCTCTTCCGCCGATATGCACGTTTTTGCTTCATCCAATAGCTGGCAGTAACAGGCAGTATTAACCCTACGACGTTCATGCAGAAAATCGATGTACACAACTCCTTTAAAATCCCAAAACACTGTCGCAAGAACCGACGACGGCATTTTTAACTTGAGTTCGTCCTTCCAAAAATTTTTTATGCCATTCATACACTTTAGTTTTCTTCCAAAAAGTATCCCCGAACAGTGCTTTTAGTGTACGAAGAATTTTGGCGAACTTTACGCATTCAACGGCAAGAAATTTTAGCAATAACGCGTTGCGCAACGTGTGGATGAACCTTTTGCCCGCTCATAGCATTTACAACTGACGAACGGCGAGAAAGGAATTCGCTTGAGCGCAGGAAGTCATGTGATATCTTCACCTAAAGTGTCTGAGAGTCTGCGCACATTCCCGAAGCCTCATGGCGACATGATAGAAATTCCGGTTCAAATTTGATTTACTCTCGTATTATAATCATTTTTTCAAACATTTAAGCTACAAGTTAGAATTTCTCTATAACCTGTTACGAAGTAAAACTAAATGGTATTGGAGTAATAAGATTAAAAATGAAATGTCTGATAATTTTCTTGTTCATTATTCACCGAAACCACAATTTTGGCATCGGATGCTTCTAGCATTGGCGTGGTAGCAGTACTTTCTTATGTAATGCCAGACGGTACTTAAAGACCAATTTAATTTGCGTCACAAACATTAAGCACCACTTAGCGTAAGTGGTCACAAATAGACAAATTCAATAATATTCGGGAGTTAAAAAATTTTTTTGTTTATTTATATGGTTGAGAATTTATTCTGTACAAATGTTTGATGATGAGACATTAGTCGCGGGGGAGTAAGGGGGTCAATAGATTCTTACCTCCTTTGATAAAGCTAAGACGAGTCATAAGCTTTGTAACGTCACAAAGTGTCGACTGTTTTTTTAAGAATTTCACCTCTTTGAAAGTTTCGAATAAAATTTCGTGTTTCTTGAAAATTTTGACTTTTTGAAAATTGAGATTTCAATTTCGATATTTTTTTAAAAAATTCGATCTTTATAAAAATTGTGTGGCTCGACATGCTTTTGAATTAGCTCATAGTATAGATAATAATATTAAACTATTATGAGTAGTAAATAAGAATTCTATGTTAAATGCATGTGACAGCTTAGCCATCCATAAAGCTGGAGACACCTTATGAATGGTTGCGCTGGGCCTTTAGGCCACTCATCTGTTAAAAGAAGTTGGTTGATAGATAAGGAATTGTGATACTACGACGTGTATGATTAGATGCGCATGCGCGTTTGGATGCGGTCGATCATGCACGAAGTGAATATTCTTAATATATAAGGGTTAATTTTAGGATTAGATGTTAGTATCTCTCTGAAGATATCAGCCAGGCTATCAAAACGCGTTAGAGTAACCTTTGTTGTGTTTTTTAATCTTTCTTGGTTTCAGGGGACAAGATTTGTGTTTCGATTTATAAAAAAATTGACAGTTTCTAATAATTTTGTATTTTGGTCTTTTTCTCGAAATTTAAACTTTTTGTGAATATCAACTTTTTCTAAAAAATTTACAATTTTCAAAATTTTGATCTTTTTTCTGAGAATTTTGAAAAAACTATATTTTTACAAAGGAGTTGATATTCACAAAAAGTTTAAATTTCGAAATGAATCGATATTTTCTGAAAATTTTGACTCATTTGAAAAAATTTTAGACTATTTTTAAAATTGTATCATTTTAAAAATTTTGACTATTTAAAGTCTTGATTTTTTAAGATTTCCGATGTTTGAAAATTCTCATTTTTTTCGAAAATGTCAAGTTTTTGTAAGCTAAACTTGTCCTAAAATTTGGACTATTTAAAATTTCTAAATTCTTTTCTTTTTTTAATTATAAAAATATTGACTTTGTTATTTTTTAACTATTATTCTTAAAAATTTTAAGTTTTTTCACACAACGGTTTTTAAATTTTCTTCAAAATTTCATTTTTTTGACAATTTTGATTGTTTTTTAAATTGTTTTGAAAATATTTACTTGTTTTGGAGACTTCATAAATGTTGCAAAATTCCCATTTTTTAAAAAATTTCTGATTAAAATTCTCGATTTTTTAAAAAATGTTTTATTTTTTTTTAAATTCAACTATCCACAATTTTGATTCTCTCGAACATTTTAACTTTAAATTTTAAACCATTTTTGAAAACTGAAACTTTTCTGATAACTTTGGGTTTTCTTCAATATGAAGACTTTCCGAAAAATTTGTTTTATTTTGACAAATTGACCGAACATTTTCCAATTTCTTAATATCGAAGTTTCTGTGAAAATTTTGATATTTTTTTATAGTTCCGACACATTGTTTTAACCATTTCGACTTTAAAACTTAAGATTTTTCCAAAACTTTTGACTTTTTTAAAAATTTTGATCCTTTGAAAAATTCCATTTATTTTTTAAAATTTCATCTTTTCCCATAATTTTGAGTTTTTTAAAAATTTCTTTAATTTTTCAACCTTTTCTCGTAAATCTCAGTTTTTCAGAAACTTCTACTAACTTCTAAGATTTTGCCTTTTTTTGAAAATTTTGACATTTTTAAATTTGGAATTTTTCAAATTTTGGTTTTTTTTTGAAAAATTTTAATTCTTAAACAATTTGAGCATTTCTGAGAGCTTTCAACTTTTCTGATAATTTTGGTCTTTCCTCAACCATGGGTCTTTCAAAAAATTTGGGTGTTTTAAAAATTTGGATATTCCAAATTTACAATTTTTTAAATTCAGATTCTTGCACTATTTTACAAATTTGGAATTCATTCAAAACCTGGACGTATGGAAATTCTGATTTTTAACTTTAGAGATTGTAATGTATTTCAGGCAATAAGCCAATAAATAAAAATAATATAGTAAAATAGATTTTAAAAATTCTTTTTGCATTCGACTTTTGATGATCCAAGGATCATTCACTGCTACTAAGATGAAGGCGCTCGAGCCTCCTTCTAAGAAAATGCTAAGAAATTCCCAAAGTCGGGGGGAAAATTAACGCCAATTGCCTCGGAAATGCATCCTAACAGGTTATTTAGATCGCTGTTCACGAATCCATGGTTGGTTTTCCCGGAAAATTCATTGATTGGCCGGAAAATGGAGAAAATTGGCTATCTTAGGGATGTCCTAGGGGTTGTCGGGGTCGCCGATTAGGAATCCGAGATCTTCTTTTCCGAAAATTTTATTATCCGGTCTGAAAATCATAAAAGCTTTTTAATATCCTAATGGGTTTTGAGAAAATAAGATGAACCTATTTTTCGAAATTGTGTCTCAGAAGGCTCGCTTTTCCGAAAAACTTATTTTCTGGTCGGAAAATCAAGAAATTCCCCATTTTAGGTGTTTCGAGACTATGTCGTAAAATTTTTACTCAAAACGGTATCCTAGGGGTTTTCGGGGTCGCTAATATAGAAGCTAAGGTCTGTTTATTTAAAAAATTTATTTTTCCATTTTATATGTTTTGAGACAATGTGGTAAAATTTTTATTCGAAACAGTGTCCTAGGGGTTTTTGGGGTCACTCATTAAGAATCCAAGGTCTGCTTTTTCTAAAATCTCATTTTGTGGTCGGAAAATAAAAAAAAATTGTCGTTTTCCTTAGAGATTTTGAAATAATACTTTTTTTCATATAATTATGTATGGAAGGGTTTTTGCGTCGACGATAAAAAATTGAGTTCTGTTTTTCCTGAAAAACTTTTCCATGATGGAAAAACCAGAAAAATTTTGGCACATTGTTTGTAAAGATAAATAATAATTTTCAAGATATTTTAAAGACCATTTTAATGTAATTATTTAAAGGTTTCTTTTTTAAAGAAAAAGTAAATTGAAAATTAAAGAAAACTTGTTGAAAATGGATGAAAAATTCAGAATTTAAACAAGTGATTTATTTATTATTATTTTTTATATTATTTGTAAGTAAATTATTTTTTTTAATTATTCAGGTTTTATAATTAGTGAGTTATTTTACAAAAATTTGAACAGAATACATCGTCGTATTCATATTCAAGGATCAGATTATCATTTTCATTTTTCCGTATATCTTCACCATGGCTGCTGCTTGCTTCAAAGATTATATCTTGAATATTGTCAGAGATTTCTTCATCAGGATATGTATCCACTAATTGAATATTAGTGCAATTTTCACTCTTGCAAAAAGAGCAATTGCTTGTGCAATGCAAGCCATTCTTTCGACATCCACAAGCTCGTCCACACCCATTTATGTATGTTGGTTCCATATTATTATAACTAAAGATACCTACACTTTTTACTAAAAGATAAAAACAAAAAATGTTTTATTGTTTTTCTTCATTTTTCGGCCATACGCCGAGTTTTGCGGAAAGACGGTCCTCGGATTCTTAATGAGCGACCTCGAAAACCTTCAGGACACCGTTTCAAATAAAAATTTTACTACATTGTCTCAAAACGCCTAAAATGGCGAATTTTCCGACCGGGAAATGAGTTTTTCGAAAAAACAGATCTCTTACTCTTAATCAGCGTCCTCGAAAATCCCGAGGACACCGTTTCGAATGAAAATGTTATTACATTATCTAAAAACCATAAAATGGCTAATCTTCTCCATTTCTGGCCAAGCAATGAGTTTTTCAGGAAAACCAACCACGGATTCATGATCAGCTACCCAAATAATCTTAGACTGCATTTCTGAGGCAATTTGCGTTAATTATCCCGAATTTCTTAGCGAAACGCCCCATTTGGGGAGTTGTTTTCAAGATTAAGGGGTGAAGAAGGGTCGAGCGCTTTCCCCCTAGTAGCAGGGAATGATCCTTGGGTCATCAGAAATCGAATGCAGATAGAATTTTGAAAATCTAACTTACTATATTATTTTTATCTATCTTAGCATTTTCCCCGGCTTATTGCCTGGATTAGTGGAAGAGTTGAGGAAAAAAACGAAAAAATTTAAAAAAAAATTAACCTTTTTTTTTGGTTCAATTTCAATTTTTTTTTTAATTTTGATTTTAAAACGTACAATCAAAATGTTCAGATGAAAGTCAAAATTCCAAGAAACATATTCAAAATATTTTGAGGTGAAATCCGTTAATTAAAATTTTGGAACGTTTTTTTTGAAATTTGGATTTTATAGTCCCAATTTTGAGAAGGAAATGAAAATCCTGAATTTATTAAGATAAACATTTTTGTCAAATATAGGCGAAATATTAACCAAATAAGATAAAATAGCAAATTTAAATAAGCATACGAAAACCAGCAAATAGGAGGCAAAAATTGATGAAAATTACTTTAGGGAAATTTTAATTTAATAATTTCTTAAGTAAAAAATAATTGCAAAATATCGGATGCCACATTGTGGGGTCGAGGGGGGGGGTCGAAAAATATGACCACCTCTTGTAAAGACGGGGTGGCCCCAAAAAGTCATGAAATTTATGTAATGAGTGATTTTAAATCTGGTTAATCTACCTCGAAAATCTAATTAATTATGTATATCTGCGTTTTTACTGTAAAATATGCTGATTTTTCTCTAAATTTTGATTATGCTGATTGTTTTGATTTGTTGGTTGAAAAGCTGATTTTTTATTTGTAACCCTCAATACCAAACTAATCCCGGGATCTCGGGACTGGCTATATATAATCTTGAAATCTCGGGATTAGGAATAAGGACCCGGATCAAGTTCCGTATTTACATGCAACTCATTTTGGAACTGCAAGAATGAAAACTTTATCAAATAGTTTTTTTTGGTGGCCGGGTATAGACCAAGATATAGATGAAATAACAAACAATTGTTACGAGTGTTGCAAAAATTTTAAAAATCCGCCATTAACTAAGCATCATTTGGAAAAATCATCACATCCTCTCGAACGTATACATATAGACTTTGTTGGTTCACTCATGGGAATATATTTTTTAATTTTGGCAGATGATTATTCTAAGTGTCCTGAAGTTCATATACTACATAATATAACAACAAATACTACGATTAACAAATTAAGAGATATTTTTTCCATTTTTGGGTTACCACGAATTTTACTAGTGATAATGGTCCTCAGTTTGTTAATCCGAAGTTAAATGAATGATCTTGAGTTTCTGACTATATCTTGGATTTACTCTTGAAATCACGACTTAATCCAGAAATTTCGAGCTTAATCTGGAAAATTAAATTTTCCTTAAAATTTGAAATTTGAAAATTTGGCTTCAAAATTGAAGTTCAATGGTTTTTTTAAATTTTGTGTTTCGAGAGCAAGAAATTTGACTCTAAACTCATATGTCGGCTTTTAATCAATTCTGATTTTTAGACTGAACTTCGTACCCCTTTTTGTCGATTTAATTCCCCAGAAAAACAGAGATTGCAACATTTTTTCTTAAAATCTTTGTTTTAAGAAGTAAGTTCTTTTTTCCAGTTTTTTTTTAAAACGACAAAAAATATGTAATAGAATAAATGTGAAAATTTGCATTTAATGTAAAGGCAAGGTATTTTAAACAAAAAAAGTGGAACTCTAAATGCAACAAAATCATCCCCTGCTCCAATAAAAAGTAACATAAGACGCGTCAATTAAAAAAAATCATATTCATATTGCTTGGAAGTCTCGGTATTTTCCTGAACATGTTATTTGTTTTAACACATTTGATAAGATATTGTTCTTAATTTTCAATTGATCTCGAGATAAAAAAATTAAGTTATAAATATGAGTACCAAGCGACTTAACAACTTTGTTTAGATTTCTAGTGAGTAGGTGCTTGACCAGAAAACACATAGAATGCACCCCAGTAAGCTTGGGGTTTTCATGGCTTTGGGCCTTTTTACCCTGGTAAGTTGCAGCTTAAAAAAATCCTATCAATTTATTGCAGCTTGTTAAAGGCCAACTAATTCAAAGTAACACAAACACCTACTTTGTTAAATCTTACATCCTATACTAATTAACTTTTTTGCGTCTTTTATTATTATCATTATTATTATTTGCTTTGGGGTCGGTTATTTCCGCAGCACTGAAGCTTTCGCTTATTGTGCCCCCACGTTCAATTCATATAAGATCCGTTCTTTTGAACAATTCTAGAACCTTCTTTACGGTTATTTCCACTATAGTCCTTGATTCAGTCAGAACGTTCCCAAAGCTGAAATGTCTATGTCTTGCCAGAACTGGACATTTACATAATATGTGTGAACAAGTTTCTTCTTCCTTCTCACACATTCTACAAGTAGAATAGCTTCTTTGCGTCAGTTCTGTATTTCTCGCCAAAAAAAAAATGATTTTCTACGTCTAACAGTAAATTTTTGGTCTTTATTAAAGATAATGAAATGTATTCCACGTTTCTGTTAAAGACCAGCATTTTTTATGAAATTGGTAAAAAAAAACAAGTAATCGAATTCCTTCGGTTATTTTTTGGTGCAAAAAACTCTTAGATTAACTGGAAAATGACTCTTAAACTTTTAGCTAGTTCTGACCCAAAAAAACTGGCAAAGAAAATTGTTATTTATTATTTGAATACGTAATTTTTTTCTTAATGAAAATAACCATCTTCTGTTGAGTCTCTATCCTAAAACTTAAAAATTTTTATTTTTAATTGATGCTAACATCATGGACAGATCAACGGCAAATTAAAGCTGTAATTCGAACTACCTGATACGTTTTTATTTCAATTAAGAATATAGATGACCTTAAATTCTTTGATAACAACATATGATTTGTTTCCAACTGTAGATAAACCATGATTAGTTTTTAGAATACGAACACCACTTGACTTTGATTTTAAGAAATCATTGTCTGACATTGGCGTCAGTTCGACAATTTAAAGCAGAGAATTTCATACATTATTTTTATCTCATCTATTTTTTACATAAATTAGTCGATTATTAATTGCTTTAATTAATACTCAAGTGTTTTTATAGTAATTCGAAAAATGTTGTAAACCTAGTACCCGTTAAAGATTAAGAACAGCGTAATTATGAACAATGAATCAAATTTATACACATACATGACTGATGACATCATTATAATTAAGAGTATGTGATGACGATGTCACAAAATTACATTACAATTTGCCCTAATATACACCGTGTTTAATCTAAGACGCATCTTTTCTCAACATCATTTGTAGAGTAAAAATTACATAGAAATTTAATGATTTTTTTATTTACCGATAAACTGGTAAATGGAAATTTAAATCAGCTGGTAGGCCAAAGTTAGTTGGTAGCTTCTAAATTAATATCAGAATATTCGGTTTGGTCTTGGAGCATGTCTAAATTTCAAAAAAGTCGAAATTTAGAGATTAAAGCGTTGATTGTGAAAAAAAAAAGAAAAAGAAAAATAATTCAACATTTGAAATATATTCGAGTATTCCGAGTTTCAACTATAAATTTCTTTTATTCTTTTCTAGTTTTTCCAGAAATTCCATGTTTAAGCTTGAATGCTATTATAAATTTCGAGTTTTTCTCAAAACAGGCAGAAAACCAATATCAAATTCGAAAAATTTGGAGTAAAATGTGGAATGCTCTTTGATGCCAATATTTTTGAATTACTTTTTCTTCCACAAATGTTAAGTCTCTTTTTATTTACATTTTTCAATTGCATTTAAAAAAAAAATGTAGAAATTGTGAGGGAAAATGTCAACATTTTCCGAAAGTGTATAAATTTACTTCACCAAATTGTCCCCGAAGCCAATTCATGATCGATTGTATTATCTTTCTATTTGAAATATACATTTAATTTTCTTCATTATTTTTAATTTCAATGAAAAAAAGAGGCGGACATTTTAAATTTGAGATCTAAATTAAAGATTGAAGTCGAAAGTTCAAGAAAACAAAATAGGCAAAAAGCAAAATTTCAAGATTTCTAAAAAAAAATTTATAAATTCATTCTTGTATTTTTTAGAAATTTGGATAATTTCAAAATCTCAACTTTCACGAATTTCAAATTTAAACCTGGAATTACCTTTTTCAACATTAAAGGCGAAATTTAAAACAAGTTTAAAATATTGAAAATTAATTTGAATTTTCATGTTTAAATTTATGTAAAGAAACAAATTAAAATTTTGACTTCTATTTATAAGTTAATATCGAAAGTTTAAAAATAAAAAGTCAAAATCCAAAAAAAATACTTTTTTAATTTTTGGGCTTTGTTTCCGAAATTTCGATTATTTTCAGTTTCAAATTTTCGTGTGAATTTCTAACATTTTTTTAAATTTCAATTTCAAAAATGATATGTTTAAAATGTAAAAAAATAGACAAAGATCAAAGTTTCAAAAATCAAAATTTTCTTTCTCTTCTTAAAATTTTCAGAAAGATTCAACATTCTGAAACATCTTGAAAAAAATGTTTAGAGAAACAGTGAAAATTTCGTTACAAAAGTTGCAAACAAATTTCTAATATTTTACTTTTTGCGGGTGGATTGTACTTAAAAAAATAAGGATTGGGAAGAAAGTTTAAAATTTCCAAGTTCTTGTTATTCAAAATTTAACTTTTTCAGAAAATGTGAAGCTAAAATTTGGAACTTTAATTTTTCTATTATTTCAGCTTTTAAAGTTGCAAGCTTCTCTTTTTTTAAATAAAAATTACTAGAAAAAAGCCATAATTGCAAGATTGAAAAAATTGTTTTTAACAATTGGACTTTGGTTAATGAAAAAGTAAATTAATTATGACTCCAAATGTATATTTCTTATTTCTTAAACTAAGAAATTATGAGTCTGGTTCCTAAATAGTGAAAACGAGCCGCTTGGAGATTTTCGAAGTCCGCTCAAAATAACTGTACGTTATTAAATGCTAACTATTTTCAAATTTACACTCACTTTCTTGTTTTAGGTCCTAAAAGCTCAAGCAGAAACCGCTCAAGAATGTCTAGCCAATTTGGACCTTACTTTAGGCAAGCAGTCTGCATACTTCAATAATACCAAAACCTCCATCAAAACTCTCTTCGATTCCTCCATAAGTATAGTAGCACAAAAACAGAAAGCCACTCACAGATATTATGAAGCTATCAAAACAGCGCAGGAAGTTAATTGCGACAATCTGGGGGATAAAGATTACGAAACGATCAAGGAATCCATCACGAACAACCAGAAGGAAGTGGAACCGCAGGTTGAAGCTAAAATCAAGGAGTTTAAGAACATAACCACGATTGATTTGCAACAGAGCCTTAACAAGTGTGACGGAGAGGAACCCTGTGAACAAAAAATTTTGACAGAATGCTGCAACAGAGGTAAAAAATCTACGTCTTTGACCAAATCCTTTGCTGTCTACTACCACGACATTCGGCAAACCGTAGTTAAGGAGTTAAATGATCAGATAGATGAGATTTTTAAGAAGGCCGAAACTTGCATTTTTAAAAAAGCCGATTTGAAAACAGCTCAAAATTTTGTTGCTGACTTGAGTGATACCTTAAGCAAGCAAGTTACAGATTTAAACTTGACGAATAAAATTGTAAGTGAACAAATCGATTCAGCTATATCGGAACTGGAATCCAGGAAAAAAACGCTTGAGACCTACTACGATTTGCTTAAAGGTAAAGTAGTTATCGATTGCGGGGATAGAGGGAAAAGTGATTTCGACGATATTTTTAAAATTCTGAGTCGACACGATGTGCGAGTCAGTAATAAGTACTCCGACGCTAGTGAGGCGATAGCATCGGCTAACGTTAAAGAACTGGAGGCAGCTGTGAAGGGATGCAAAGTAAACGACTTGACTTGTGCAATTTCTGTCCTTGAGAAATCGATTGATGAGAAAGATTCGGTAGTTACAGCTGTGGCGACATTTACTATGTACGTTAACGATATAAAGCCAGATGTTAGCCAGCAAACAACAAAAATTGGAACACTTTTTAAACAAACTGAATCTTGTTTGTTTAAAAATGCAGACTCGAAAGCTGTCGAAGCATTTATTAAAGATTTGAGTGGAGCTTTAGCAGGACAACTAAACTACATAAACGTTACTATTTCATATTTGGACAACGCGGTTAGTGGGATCTCCACTCAAGTTGAACAAACTAAAAAAACGCTTGGGGGATACTACGATTTAGTCAAGGAGGATATTGAGGTAAACTGTGGCGATAGGGGGGAGAAAGCGTTTAGGGATCTTCTGAACGAGCTAAACAAATTTACTGTGGACACAAATATGTCAATTTCGAACTCAGAAAAGCAGCTTAGGTCCATATCAGTTGCAGAACTTCAGGACGAATTAAAAAAATGCAAAATTGATGATGCTGCTTGCTTTGTGAACGTTCTGCAAAAGTGCGCAGATAAGAAAGATGACGCCATCAAAATTACCTCGTCTATTACGAAGGTTGTCAACGATTTTAAGCACAACTTACAGAATGAGTACGAGAAAATAAGTGATAAAGCAAAGGAAGTTGAAGCTTGTATATTTAAGAATGTCAAAAAGGAAACCGTTGAAGCGTTCGTTAAACGTGAAAATGAGACTCTTGTCGCGCAGCAGCAATTCTTTTCGGTTGTCAACAGCTCAATTCAGGGTTTATTTAAAGTACTTTCCGATGAAGTGGATGAGAAAAAAGAGCAAATTGGACACGATTACAAATTAGTATCAGATAATAAAGTTCATGTAGAATGTGGCGATAGAGGCGAGAAACAGTTTCAAGAAATTTTAACCACCCAAGATAATTATCAAAAGATTGTGAGTGGTTCTTATTTGGATCTTTACACCCCCTTTAAGAACATAATATCCAAGGATCTGGCTGACGAATTACAAAAGTGTGCCAAAAATGATATCGAGTGTTACATTTCTGTCCTGGTCTCTTACAAGGAAAGGAAAGAAACCGCAGAGAGGTTAACATCACTTCTAGCGGCATTGTTCCGGAAAGTGAAAGCGAACGTAAAAGAACTAAGTGGCAAGTTCGAAATTGAGGTGACTAAGGTGTTCAACGAAGTTGAAACCTGCATATTTACTGCGACTTATTCCCATGTTGAAAGTGCAATTTCCAAACTGGATCAACTCATAGTTAACACAAATAAGAAATCCTATAATTTCATTAAAGGTGCAAAAGCCAATGAAGACAATGAAATTTCCAAACAAATTTTCGAGTTTAGTGGCGCTGTTGATAAAGCTGTTGAATATGTTGAAGAACAGAGGGAATTCCTTGACGTGATTGGTTGCGATTTGGTCACCTACCTCAAGATGAATATAATTCGTCTACAGCAGGATCTAAGAGTTATTAGTAGCAACGACACTGATGAAATGAAAGCGGTTTTGGTCAAATTAGACCAAGAATTCCAAAATTATAAAACTTTAACTGAAGATCTTACAGAGAAAGCTCTCGCTTGTCACTCCATAGCAAATGTGGAATGTCTAGTCGTAGAGGTATTGAATTACACTAGCAATAACTTCGAGGATATAGAAAACGAAATTCAAGAATATTATAACAACTTAACCACAGCCACAGGAAAAATTTCATCATTTTCTGAAATAAAAATCGCAGTGACAGCTCTTAATTACGAAAAACAGATCAAAGAACCATCCATCTTCGAGGAATGCGTTACCAACTTGGGATTCCTCTTAGCAGCTATCAATGCCGATGTCGACGGTCGCTCCCAAGCAATCAACGAGATTACCTCCAATTACTTCACCAGAATATCCAACTATAGCACGATATTCAAAACCCACATAAATTTCGTTTCGAACTTGATCAAACAAAATATATCTCAGCTACATTCCAACAAAGACGGCTGTCAACCTGAAGCCTTGCTTAAAAATATTAAAGTAATCGAAGACGCTATTGATACCCAAATTCGAAGCGAAGTCAACATATTAAACGAAACGGTTTTAGCGGCGAATGAAGCGCTGTCGAATTCATTTAAAAATTTCACAGATTCACTCGAGGGAAATTGGACACAATGTAACGTTAGTTACAAGTGTTTGGCTGAGTTGTTTGAGCAAGCTCAGAAAGTTAAAGATGACGTTCAGCTGAAGTATGACGAATTGAACAATTTAGCGCGCACACTCGATGAAAAAGCTGAAAGTACAGTTCTTTTGGAACCTAACGTGCAATATGAAACGTTGTTGCAGTTCGCCATGAATTGCTTGAAAGGTTCCGGTGTAATTCCAAAAGCTTCTGTCTTCTTAAGTCTTATAACTTTTGTTCTAGTTTTAATAAGAAACTTTTAATATGAATTAGAAATTTCGATTATCTATGTTGGTAACGTAGACTACAACAATTATTTGTAAGATATTTTTGTTACTTTTACAATATTTATATTAATAATAAACAGTTTTTTAATGAACTTTTTTTATGCATCATACATAACCCGATTGTAGTCCTCAGCTTATAATTGCTTCAATTAGCATATAATAGTTCCTCGTAATGTACAGTCGAAAGTCAGTCATAGTAGCATTTATGTCTATTAAGTATTTATGTGGCTAACTAATAGCTATAAGTTGGAAATATTTGCAGCAACCGCATGATGTTAAGAAAGGCCAAAACCGGTCTATGGTTGTTGGTTTTAAATATATCCAATTGCAGCATGTTTCAGTTTCATTACAGAACATTTAACTGATATTATTTCTGAAGTTTAATATACCTTAATGCATGTCACACCGAGGGTGCTTTAAGTTCATACTACTATGCAACTCATAATACAAGATTAAAAGTTACTCAGTACCAGTGACTTTTGTAACCTTAGTTATATCATACATAACTGGGTTGCAATAGAAGCTTCGAGTGCATTTGGGAGGGCGTTTAATAAATATAAGGGACCAGTGGAAGCAATAAGAAGAAGGACGAGGGAAAAAATTAGAAAAATTATTTTTAAAAAAAATAGGAAAACTATTTGAACAATTTTTGTGAATTTGTGTAATATAATGTAAAATTATTGCGAACTAGCTAATACCCACGCCATCGTCTGCGTAAAAGAAGAGAAAGGATTTTTGGGTCATCTTATTTGAAAATTCCGGTTTTTTTAAGAATTGAACTTTTCCTAAAAATTTTGAATTATTTTAAAAATTATGACATTTCAAAATTTCCAGTTTTTTCAAAAAGTTGAAATTTTTATGTTCAATTGCCAAAATGTTATCTTTTTCTCGAAATATTGACTTTATTTTGAAAATTTCGACTTTTTTCAAAGTTGTTACTTTTATTTGAAAATTCCAACCTCTTTAAAATTCTGGCTTCCTTTGTGTATACTTTGATTTTTTTGGAAACGCTTTTTAAACATTTATTTATTAATATCTCAATTTTGTTTGAATAATTTCACTTTATCTTAAAGTTCTAAATTTTTTGGAAAATTTTGACTTTTTTCACATTTTCACCGTATTTATGAAAAATGTGGGTCTTTTTTTTAAATCTCATCTTGTTATTGACAATGTATACCTTGGAAAATTTTGTCTTTTTGCCAATAATTTCCACAATTTTAGTCTAACATAAAATGTTTTTCGTAAAAATTGGAGAGCTAAATTTGCTACAAAAAAGTTATTTGCCATTTTTTGTCGACTTAGGGTGCGTTTATTACGTATATTTCTGTCTGACATATTAATTTCTCATGTGTGAGAGACTCTATCTGAGACTAATCACACAGCTCGACATAAAATGTCGATACAAATTTCAGTCGGTGTCTGACATTTTTGAACATAAACAGAACATTTTTTTAAAAACTTGTTTTCAAAAAAGTTGAAATTTTGCAAAAATAGTGTAAAATTTCAAAAATTTAAAAAATTTCAGTGCAATTTTCATCAAAAGCCCAAATTGTCAAAGCAAAAATATTAAAAACAAAGGCCCGAATTATCAAAAAAGTACAGATTTTCAAAAAAGTCGAAAATTTGGATAGTTAAAAATTTGAAGTAATAGCTGAACATTTGTTAGAATAGTCAAAATTCTTGATCAAAATTTTCAAAAAAATAAACTCTACAAAAAGGTCAAAACTTAAAAAAACTAGAAATTTAGAAAAAAATATTGAAATTTTGAAAAAAATTTGAAAATTAATAAATGATGAAATTTTGACGAAAAATTCGAAATATTGCAAAAAAGTTGAAAATTTCAAAAAGCCAATATTTAAAAAAATATCTTGATTTAAAATAAAATTGTAAAAATGTCAAAATTATAAAAAAGTTCAAATTAAAAAAAAATAGAGGAAATTATTAAGAATCAAAATTTAAAACAAAAAATAAATTTTGATGAAAAGATGAAATTTTGAAAATTCCAAATTTTAAAAAAGATGTTGCAATTTACAAAAAAGGTGAAGATTTCCAAAAAAGCAAAAACGTTGAAAATTCGAAATGTTCATGAAAAAAATCGAAATTTTTAAAAAAGTTTATTAACTTAGAAGAAGTCGAAACTAATAAATTTTAAGAAAACTCGAAATTTTGGAAGCGTACATAACTTGGTTCTAAATTTCGAAATGAAATCAAAATTAAGAAAAAATCTGACATTTCAAAAAATTAGAAATAGTCAGATGTTCAGAAAAGTCGAAATTTTTAAAGAGTCAAATTTTAATAAATTAAAATTTTAGATAAAATTAATATTTTGAAACGATAAACACTTAAGAATACAAAATTTTCAAAAGTCGAAATTTTGAGATAGAATCGAAATTTGGAGGAAAATGGAACCATTGAAAATATCGACATTTTCATAAAATGTTAAAATTAAAGAAAATTTGAAATTTTGATAAAAAGTCTTAGTCAAATTTCTTAAAAAGCTAACTGCAGAACTTTTCTAAATCAAGTTAATCTTTTCAAAAAGGCCGTAATTTTTTAAAAAAGAACGAATAGGAAAATTTTAACAAAATCGAATTTCTTTTTGGAAGAATGTTAGAATAAAAAAAAATCGTTTGATTTAAAATGGTAAAGAAAGTATTGGCGATGACAATAGTGAATGGGGTCGGGTAACATACCAGATAGTAAAAAATAAATTTGGCGGAACTCAAAAATATGTAAAAACTTTTTTATTGAGGCCAGTTAGTCCGTCGGTCGGATGCGGAGCACGTTAAGAGGGGGTATACTGTATTTTGACTCCAAAAATATGCTCACAACATGTGTATCGAATTCTGAATCATCCTGTATATATAAATAGAGTTTTCCTGAAAGTTTTGTATGCATAATGTATGCAGGTTGTAACAAATTTGTTTCTCACTTCAGGGATCTCGAAAACGGTAAGAGATACAGCCTCAGTTAAAATGGGGTAACATTGCACAATTTGGAGACACGGAATATTCCGCTAGGAAATCCGAATTATCTCTTGCAGTTCTTGAAATTTTTGACAAACAGTAAAATTTTGAATTTTAGTTTTTATTATTTCTGGGCGTTATTTGAAGAGTAATCGAAAAACTGAAAACACTTTTTCATTGACGTTTTTTATCCTTTGCAAGGTAGGATAAGAAGATTTTTTTATTAGGCGTTTCGTCTTCGCTATTATCATCAAATACGTTATTCTTCATGGTAGACCCTTATTGACCGGAAATATTATGTTTTTTTCAATTTATTTAACATTTCTTCGGCCCAGTTTGGAAATATTTAAATTTTTTATGGTTTGTTGACAATTTTCTAAACAATTTTTGAAATGCGACTACGTGATATTTAAATTTATTGAAAACGTCACTTCATGACAGTTTACAAACTAAGAGGTTAGTTTATTTTACATAGAATAGGAAGAATGAAAAATAGGAGACCAAAAATTAGATCTGGAAAAAATAAAAATTTTGTTTTTTTGATAAATTAGGAAAATATAGAAAATACATAAAAAAGGTTGTAGCACTGGACATCGATGTTTCGCTCTCATTTGAGCTCGTCAGCAGTGCATAACATGGAAGGGGAACAATGAGGAAGAAATACTTAAAAATAAAAAAATTTTTTAAAATATAAAAAAGAAAAATAAAGAAATTTTAACATGAATAGACGTTTCATCATCAATTTACTGTGTTAAAAATTTACTGTGTTAAAAATTTAAATATTTGAAGCCCGATCCACAAGAAACAACTACTCCGAGGGCTAATACCCCTTCCGACATTGAACTACACTTGTGGTCGAACTTACATGCTCTTGGTGACTACTGTTCCTAACCGCTGAAATCTATTCAGCTTGGTAGTTAGAAGCACTCACCATTTGCGGAGTCCGTTCGTTCCGTTAGAGGAATAGGTTTATTCTTCATGGTAGACCCTTATTGACCGGAATAAGGGTCTACCATGAAGAATAAACCTATTCCTCTAACGGAACGAAATCGACATTTCAAAAAAAATTGCTATTTAAAAATGCAAATTTTCAAATAAAGTTGAAATCTTAAAGTACGTCAGTTTAAAAAAGTAGTCAGAATTTGAAATAAAAAATTATAATTATCAAAAATTAAACTTTCAGAAATAAGATGAAATTTTGAAAAAGTCGACAATTTTAAAAACGATTAGATTTCAAAAGCTACCGTTTTAGTAAATTTGTAGAAAAAATGCTAAATATTCGAAAAAATTTTAGAAAAGTCGAAATTTCTAAAAAAAAATCGAAATTTTCAAACAAGTATACTTTTTCGAAAACAATTGAAACAAAAAAACTTGGCATTTTCAAAAGAACTAAAAATTTTAAAAAAGTAAAAATTTTAAGAAAAACTTGAATTTTTCCAAAAGAATGAATATTTATTAATAAATGCATACAAATACATGCTAAAAATTATAAAAAATAATATTAAACTCTAATTAGGGCCTACATGTTAACAAAAAGACAACATTTTGCCAAAGTCTAAATTTTTAATTGAAATGGAAATTTTGGAAAATTTCAACTCTTCAAAAAAATCGACATTATCAAATATCTTTATTGTCAAGTTTTCAGAAAAATGTGAAATTTTCGAAAAATAGGACTTTTCAAAAATGTTGAAATTTTCAAACAAGCTAAATATGAAAAAGTTTGAAGTTTGAAAATTAAAACATTAAAAGAATTAAAAAATCGGAATTTTGGAAAAACTCAAAATTTTGATGAAATTTTGAAATGAAGTCGAAATTTTGCGACAAATTCATATTTTCCACAAAAAGCAAAAATTGAAACAAATATGTACGAAAATATCGAAAATGTGAAAATTAAAAAGAAATAGACTTATCTAACCTGTTAAAGAAAATAATGGCAATAGTGAGTGAGGTCGAGTGATATACCAGCTAGTTTGTCTCATAATTTTAGTTGCCCAAAAAAGGCCGTTGACTGGAATTAGTCAAATTATTTCAAATAACATCCGAAGTTATCCGAAACATTTATATCGGTTTCGGTTACGGATTCGGATATTTCTTTATTTCGGATATCCGACAGCTTCGGTTATGATTCTGAGCTCCGTAACATCTCTACTAATAACTACGGACAAAGCAAATATGGATAGGTAGAATAACAAATAACAAAAAACAATAATGTCCCATCCCGTTCGTTGTATTTTGTTATATTCCGATTAATTTTTATTCAAAACTACAAAATACGTTAATCTGAAAAAGGTTTTTTGTCCTGATGATAGTTTACAGTAACGAAAGGTTTAGCCACATAAAAGTTTGTTACATCACTGAAGTTGGAGAGTTGGAGTTACACAAATATGCAACAAAAATAACAGGGCCGTATTTAAAATAATGTACTTGATGATGATAACAAAAAGACAAAACGTCTAATAAAAAAACTTTTTATGCTTTCTTGTAGAGGATAAAAAACGCCAACAAAAAAGTGTTTTTAGTTTTTCGATTACTCTTCAAATAACGCCAAGAAAAAATAAAAACAAAAACAGAAAATTTTAGTTTTTTTTTAAATCTCAAGAGCAGCAAGAATTGTTTTCAATTTTTCGACGGCGTATTACTAGTCGCCAAATTACGCAAATTTGCTCTAATTTAACCTATGCTGTATCTCTTACCGTTTTCAAGATCCCTGTAGTGAAAAGCGAATTTGTTATAACTTGTATAAAGTTTCGGTTGCGGTTTGACCTCAAAGCAGACCACAAGCCGAAATTCGGTTTCGGCCAAAAATCTCGTTTCGCTTGGTCTCTAGAATGAACCAATCTCTGACATAAATTTGTTAAATGAATATGCCATACTATGATTGATTAATTTTGTTTTGCTTGCACACTTTATGCACAACCGCAATAAGCATTTAAAAAACGTTGTATTTTAGGCCTCCCACTGTCATCTGATAAAGGCGGACGACCCCAAAATGTGCATAGCCACAATAACCAGAAAAATAATAATAGAAAACCAAACGCTCCTGGACGAAATCGCAAAAGTAAATACAATAGTTGATTTATCCAATACATACATAATCGGCCAAATCCAAAAGAATAAAACTGGCTTGGCAGAAGAATTGAAAACAGCGCGACAATATTTCGTGGTCAACTGCGGTGACAACGGCGACCAACAATATGCCAACATCTCAATTTGGCCCAAAAACTACGCGGCGGAAATTATGACGAATATAACCACATTTCAAACTGCGTTAGGTAAACTTCAGACGAAAGATTTGCAAGACGAACTAAAAAAATGCAAAAAAGACGTCACGTGCGAAAGCTTGGTCCTTATAAAATGTCAGGGAAGAGAATTAGAAGTGGATTATAACATCGGCCAAGTGCAAACGTTTGTCAAATCATTGGATGATGACATCGAGAGCAAGCCGATGGAATTCGAAAGGGCCATCAAACTTGTTTATGATGAAGTCCACAGTTGTATCTACGAGGCTTCCGCCGATCAAGTGCGACAAAATATTGCCACAATGCTTATCAAATTATCCAACGGACTGGAACAATTAAAAACTCTAAATAAGGAGTCGGTAGTAATAAAGCAAAATTTCACCCAAGCACAGGTAACAGAACTCAGGGATGTTATAGCTACAATAAAGAAAAATATGTCAGAGGATGCGCTGTACGCTCAGAAACTCGGTTGCCCGTTCGATGGTATATTTTCGGAAATAGTAACGCATTTCCAAGTAGAAAGTCAAAATATCACAGATGTTTTCCAAGGCGTTATAAACGAGAAACTTGTTGCTCTAAATACTACCAAGTTTGCCGAAATTAGTAAAATACCGGAAAATTTAGAAAACAAAACCTTGGAATGCGACAAAGTTGAGAACGAAACCTGCCTTATTGAAGTGCTTACACTGTATAACAAAGGTACGGAAGAATTTGAGTTAAGTATTACCAATATTTCAAAAGAGTTTACCTCTGAAGTGAACCAGCTGCTTGAAGATTCTAACAATAAGACAAAAACCATTAAAGTAGGTGAAATCAGTAAGATTTCATTTGATAAATTCTTCGAGAAATGTGTTACAACAGTAAAGATGTATCTGGATCAGCTAATGAACACAACCAATACGGTACATGACGATACAAAAAATATATCCTTGGTTCTCTCGTCGGATCTATTCAACATTTCTTCATTGGCATATAAAGTCATTAAGGAGAAACTGAACACAATAAACCAAAATTTCACTTTATTCAGTGAAGATTTACTGAAGAGTTGCAAAGTTGGGGAAGTCTCCAATGTTATGTCTCATCTCCTTGAAAACTACTCCATATTTTCAAACTATTCCATGTTAAAATATCAGGTCACGTTGCAAGAAAAGTGTGATAAATGGTCCACTAATAGTACCAAGACGATGGAGGAACTTCAAAGTGGTTTGGAGACGTGTCCCAAGCAGTTCGAATGTCTTCATGGGATAGATGAGAAGAGAAAAGTTGCTTTAAATGATACAGTTGAATTTCGAGTAGTTTTGGAGGAGTCGGCAACTTTATTACATGATCAGTTGCGGGAAGATTTGAAACCGGATGGTCCCACGAACCAGATGGAGGAACTAGACGAGATTACAATTAAATGTCTGCAGAAGACATCTAGCGGGGCTGTACACGGTCTTGCGATTGGCCTTATTACACTTTCAGTGGCTGTAATTTATTTGAAATTTTTTATAATTATAGAAGTTCTGTAAGTCTTTAGTCTAAAAATAAATGCAAACAATTTTATAAATAAAATTTTGATATATAGTTTAAGTTAGAAGACCTCATTTGAAATTTAAAAACATTAGGCAGTTATGAGTACAGTTATGAGGGCTTTGAACGGGAACTAAACCGAAAACCGGAAACCGAAAAAAAACCGTTATTTTTGTCGGAACAAAAACTGGAACAGAACCGAAAGAAAATATCAGTTTATTTTGATTCAATACAGATTCAAAAGTCCACAGTTAGCAAAACCTTACTTCAATTTTAATTTTATATTTGAAGTCTTAAATTTCAAGATCAAAGTTTCGCTTAACTATTATTATTGTTATTGTTCAAGAGTTTTTTTAAACTTTGATTTTTTTTATCAAAATTTTGAATTTAAACTTGTTCTTATTTTGTCCCATTAAGGTCAGCTTTAAACAATTTTTAAATTCTTCTATAAATATTGACTTTTATTTCTAAATATTTCAACATTTATCACTAGTATTTAACTCAAAATTGTATAGAATTTTTAAAAATAAATTTCCAATATTTTCTTTAATTTTACATTTTTTTTGAAAATTATGCGTTTACACTTTCAATTTCTATAAACCCTTGGTGCCACTTCTAGTTCGCAGTAACTTTAATATGGCTTGTGGTAACTATGGAGAAAAGAGGTATTCTATTTTATTTAACAAATTCATGTCTCCAAATGAAGTTAAAATTTCTAGAAGGAAGTCGAAATTTTAATTTTAAGAAAAAAATTAAATAATTTAACTTTAGTGTGAAAAGTTTAAGACAAAGGTCAAAAATTTCTGACACAAATTTATTTTATTTATTTATTGATTTTAAGAAATCTAATTTTCAAATTTTAAGTTTAAACTCGAAATTTTTTAAAAAAAAGTTAAGGAGAAAAACTGATAATTTATGAGCAGAATTAAATTAACTTTAAATTTGGAAAGATATAAAACTCCCACACCAAAAATTTTCTCGAATTTTCAACTCTAAAATTTAAACACAGAAGGTCCAAATTAAAAAAAAAAAAAGATTTTTACAAGAATTCAGCTTTAATAGGAAATTTCGAGAAAAAGGCAACAATTTCGAGTTAAAAGGCGAAATTTTAAGAAAAAGGTTCAAATTTTGAGATGAAAGTCACAATTTTTAGATTCAAAACCAAAACCTCTAAAAAAAGTCTAGTTTTTAAGTTTTACATTAAAGTTTTTCAGGAAAATATTAACGTTCAAGTTTGAATTCAAAATCGTCGGAAGAAACTCGCCTAACAAAGCCTTAAAATTTTGGGTTTATTCTCGAATCTTGAGAAATTTTAAAAATAAACTTAAATTTTTTGTGAAACATTTTTCTTTAAGAAATCGAACTTAAAATTTTAAACCTTATCACTTCATGTTTTTTAATTTTATTTAACATTTCTTCGGCCCAGTTTGGAAATAAAAAAAAATTTTTTTTTATATCTAATTTTGGTCTTCTATTTTTTATTTTTCCTATTCTATGTAAAATAAACTAGCCTCTTCTGGATTCGTTGTGGGTTGCCTAAAAATTTAGGCCAGCACTTAGGCCACCCTTTCCGGGCCCATTGTGCTATCCCCGTGATTGAGGTGTCCTTGGTCATTCATTCAGCCACCCAATCTTGTTGAGAAACTGAAGAACGTCCCTTGGATGCGCCTCTCTCAAACTGGCCACACTAGGCCAGAAGTCCCCCAGCGTGGATCCTCTGATTGATGCTAGTGCCGGGCAGTGACACATGACTGCCGTGTATAGCCAAAAGGTCATCTTAGGGGATAACCCCCAAGACCTCCCGATGGCCCCACGGCATTGCCAGAAGATCTTGTAAGCTTTGTTTAATTTATTTTCAATGTGGTACTTCCAGCTCAGTTTGCTATCAAGTTCAATACCAAGGTATTTCACTCGATTTGACAACCCGAGTTGGGTTCCCATGAGTTTGGGAAATTTTAGTCGCGCTAATTTCCTTTTATTTGTGAAAAGGACCATTTCCGTCTTTGCAGGATTTGCTGCTAGGGAATGTTCTTTGCACCATTTCTCGACTATATATAAGGCGTCTTGCATTAACTCGAAGAGTACTCCCTCCTTTTCGAGTTGCCCGTTCCACCAAGGGGTTGCCCGGGTTTCTCGAAGCTCAGTTCTCATTGGGCAAGCCTTCTCATATGCTGTAATGATATTTTTTCGCACTAAAGTGACGTATTTTTCGATCAGTTCAACTGTCCCGATTCTCTGTGGGGTTTCTACAGTCCCTAGGAGCCTTTCCAGATGGGTATTATAGTCCTCCCTGTTGGTGCTTCTGGGATTCCTGTACGGTTTGGGTTCCAACCTACAACATAAAATGTTGAATTTTATATATTGATGGTCAGACATTGTTGCATCCTTAGATACATGCCAGCCATTTATAATTTTGGTAATACTCATAGATGCCAGGGTGATGTCGATAACACTCTGGCCTCCGGAGGTAGCAAAGGTAGCTTCACTGCCTCTATTGAGTATATCTAATTTGGTACTACTTAAGTATTGTAGTAAAGATGTACCTCGAGGGTTGTTTGTTTCGCTCCCCCAAGCTGTATGGTGGGCGTTTGTGTCACATCCAATTATAAGATCTACATTACCTGCCTCACAAAAGTCGATCAGTCCTGCCATTTTCTCAGAGGGTGGTGGTCTTTTCGAATCTTTTGGTAGGTAGGTCGATGCTATTACAAGTGATATTTTTCCTTCTCGACGCGCAAATTCCACTCGGAGAGCTGTTTGATCTCCAGAGCAGAATTGGGGTAGGATATTCGCTTGCAGTAGTTTCGGGACATATATGACAGCTCTTGGCTTGTCCCCATTTTTGAGGTAAAAAACTGTTCCACTTAATTTGCCTAAACCGCAGACTATATTGTTATATATCCACGGTTCTTGTATAAGGGCTATAATTTCTCCATGTCTGTCGAGAAAACGACATAGGTTAGCAGTCGCCGCTCGACAGTGTTGGAGGTTTATTTGTATAAAGCCTATACCATTCCCAGAAGCCATGGCTACCAGAACGGCATAGACATTTAGTTCTTGCCCCTCCAGTTTCAAGAAACGAAACGCCCGGTTTCCCGGGTGTTCTAGTTTCCTAAAGCTGGGGGTGGCTGTGTTATCTCCGTCCCTGGATCGGGGGGTAACGGCTCCTCTACCTCCATAGAGGACGGAACCCCCACCTCCCGACTCAGCGACGAGGATGAGTCATGAAGTTTTGCCCTTAGGGAAGAGAAGCGGTGACTTACCCTTCCCTGGCGTTCTTCTAAAATTTTCCGGGTGCTTTCCCCAACTCCAAAAACAAGGATGGTGCCCTTAGGCTCCTCCTTGCTGGCGCTGTGGAAAACAACCCAGTCGTCTACCTTGGCCCAGGGATTTTGAGCTGTCAGTCGGCCCAGGATGACCTGCGGGTCCTCGATTGATTCGGGAACCGACAAAGTGGCCTTCGTCAACTTAGGCAGCTGATCCACTGGGAGAAGGTCAAGATTTGCACCCTCCCATAAAGGGGGGAGCCCCCTAACTGTAGTCCCTAGCCAAGCTAGGGAGTGATCGTTGTCGCAGGAAAATTTAAGTATTTCCTGCGAGTAAATGCAGTTCTGGAACGTAGGAGGGTTCGCCGGGTGCAGGGACAGTTCAATGTCCAGGAGCTCGGCCAACCGTTCCTTTACCAGTTTAGCTTGGTGGGCTGTAAGCCGGCCAAGTGCACTGGAGTTCCAGTCCTTTTTGTCAATGATGGCCACCCTTAGGTGGTTGGTCACCATTTCGCTGAATGTGGTTTTAGAAGAGCCTGCGGCCGGCCTCTGCCTACCCAGTCCCTTCTTGGGAACATTCCCAGGAGAGGGGCCAGGAGACGACTTCGATCGTGCTCTCTTCATACCGGGCCTTGAGGTCGGCCGGCGATCAGCACCCTGAGGCGCATGGTCGCCGGCTCGTCCTGAAGGGCCGGGTTTGTTTTGTTCGGCAGAGGTGCTGCAGGTGGCAATAGTTTTTGCTGCCCGCCTCTCTCTCTGCCTTCTCCTTTGTTGAGCCCCGGAAATTCTTTTCCGGAGCAGAGGGACGGAACCTTGCTCCCGGGCAGGAAAAGAATTTCTGGGGCTCAACAAAGGAAAAGGCAGAGAGAGAGAGAGAGAGAGAGAGAGAGAGAGAGAGAGAGAGAGAGAGAGAGAGAGAGAGAGAGAGAGAGACAGGCTGCAAAAACTATTGCCACCTGCAGCACCTCTGCCGAACAACACAAACCCGGTCCTTCAGGACGTGCCGACGACCATGCGCCTCAGGGTTCTGATCGTCGACCGACCTCAAGGCCCGGTATGAAGAGAGCGCGATCGAAATCGTCTCCTGGCCCCTCTCCTAGGAATATTCCCAAGAAGGGACCGGGTTCGTAGAGGCCGGTCGCAGGCTCTTCTAGAACTGCATACAGCGAAATGGTGACCAACCGTCTAAAGGTGGCCATCATCGACAGAAAAGATTAGAACTTCAGTTCACTTGGCCGTCTTCAGCCCACCAAGCTAAACTGCTGAACGAACGGTTGGCGAGCTCCTGGACATTGAACTGTTTCGGCACCCGGCGACCCCTCCTACGTTCCAAAACTGCGCTTACTCGCAGGAAATACTTACATTTTTTTGCGACAATGAACACTCCCTAGCCTGGTTAGGGACTATAGTCAGGGGGTTCCCCCTTATATGGGAAGAAGCAAATCGGGACCTTCTCCCAGTGGCCAGCTGCCGAAGTTGACGAAGGCCACCTTGTGGGTTTCTGAATCAACCGGGGATCCGCAAGTGATCCTGAATAGGCTCACAGCCCAAAATCCCTGGGCCAAGGTACACGACTGGGTCGTTTTCCATAGTGCCAGTAAGGAGGAACCTAAGGGTACCATCCTTGTAGAGGAGCCATCGCCTCTCGACCCAATGACGAAGGTAACACAGCTACCCCATGCTTCAGGCAATTAGAACACCCGGAAAACCAGGTGAACTTTGCTTGAAACTGGAGGGGCAAGAACTGAATGTCTATGCTATTCTGGTAACCATGGCTTCTGGGAATGGTATAGGCTTCATACAAATAAACCTCCAACACTGTCGAGCGGCGACTGCTAACCTATATCGTTTTCTCGACAGAAATGGGGAAATTATAGCCCTTATAAAAGAATCGTGGACATGTAGCAATATAGTCTGCGGTTTAGGCAAACTAAGTGAAACAGTTTTTTTACCTCAAAAATGGGGACAAACCAAGAACTGTTATATATGTTCCGAACCTACTGCAAGCGAACATTCCACCCCAATTCTCCCCCGTAGATCAAACAGCTCTCTGAGTGGAATTTGCGCGTCAAAAAGGGAAAATATCACTTGTAAGAGCATTGACCTACCTACCAATAGATTCGAAAGGAACACCATTTCTGCGCAGCACATAATGTAGATCTTATAATTGGATGTGATACAAACGCCCACCATACAGCTTGGCGGATCGAAGCAAACAACCCTTGAGGTGCAACACTTAAGTAGTGCAAAATTAGATATACTCAATAGAGGCAGTGAAGCTATCTTTGATACCTCCCGAAGCCAGAGTGTTATTGACATCATCCTGGCGTCTATGGCGTTTAATATTTTATGTTGTAGGTTGGAACCCAAATCTTACAGGAATACTAGAAGCACCAACAGAGAGAATTACAATAACCACCTAAAAAAGCTCCTAGGGACTGTAGAAATGCCACAGAAAATTGAAAGGGTTAAGCTGATTGAAAAATACGTCACTTGAGTAAGAAAAAATATCATTCCAGCATATAAGAAGGCTTATCTAATGAGAACTGAACTTCGAGAAACCCGAACAACCTTCTAGTGGAATGGACAACTCGAACTCAGATTTCAGGTAAACAAGCTCTTCAACAAAGGGAAGAAGACAAAACTGGTATGTGACTGGGAGGCTTACCACAACCACCGGAAACAATACAAGAAACATATTCGCAAGAGACAAAAAGAGAAATAAAGAGAATTCTGCAGTAACATAGAGCCTACTACATCCGTTTCCCGACTAAAAAGATAATCTCGAAAAATCCAAACCAACAGGTAAGTATGATAAAGCGGGACGACGGTACATATAACAGTACACACGCACAAACAGCTTTAGAGCTACTAAACACGCACTTTCCAGGATGCAGTGTTATACCAGGTGATAAGTGGCATGAGCATTCAGCCTCTCACCCTAGAAATAGTGACTGGGAACTGGCTGTTCAGATGGTAAATGACACAAAAGTGAACTGGGCCATACAATCTTTTGTTCTCTTCAAATTGCCCGGGTTGGACGGTATCTACCCTACCCTGCTTCAGTGGGGAATGGTGTGAATACAAAAATACCTGGTGCAAATTTTTAGGGCGTGCATTGCCTTTAAATACATACCCCGAGAATGGAGGGAAGTAAAAGTGGTTTTTGTCCCAAAACCTGGTAAACCTCAAGGTGAGGCTAAATCATCGCTCAATCAGTCTAACATCCTTCCTGCTGAAGATGCTGAAGAGATTGTGCGACAGATATATAAGAGATAGCCTGGATATACACTACCCCTTTCATTCAAATCAACATGCTTTTACTTCCGGTAGATCTACCGAAACTGCGCTACATTCAGTAGTTAGCAGAATCGAGAGATCGCTAGAACTAAAAGAACACACCCTGGGTGTAATCCTAGACATAGAAGGTGCCTCTGATAGGCCTATCTTCAATAGCATTTCTTTGGCACTTGAGCGTTGCGGCATTGAACCCGCCTTGCGGGAACTCACACGACATATACTTGAGTGGCGAGCAATACAAGTTACATTAGGAGACTATACGGTAAGAGGAATCGTAAGTAAGGGATATTCGCCCTAAATATAGTCGAGGAATGATGTAAAGAACATTCCCTAGCAGCAAACCCTGCAAAGACGGAAATGGATCTTTTCACGAATAAGAAAAAATTAGCACGACTAAAGTTTCCTAAATTCATGGTTTATCAAATCGAGTGAAATACCTTAATATTGAACTTGACAGCAAACTGAGCTGGAAGTACGACATTGAAAATAATTTAAACAAAGCCTACAAAATCTTCTGGCAATGCCGTGTGGCCATCGATAGGTCTTGGGGTTATCCTCTAAGATGGCCTTTTGGCTATACACGGCAGTCATCAGACCAATTGTAAGCTACGGAATTATAGTTTGGTGACCAAAGATAAAGTGCACCACTATAAAACAAAAGCTAAATCACATCCACAGACTAGCGTGTCTGGCAATGATAGGAGCAATGAAATCCACTGCAACAGCAGCAATGGAGGCGATCTTATGTCTGCCATCTCTTGATATATTTCTTATGGGGGCGGCACAGGCTTCCGCTCTCCGTTTGCGAGCAGGAGGAATGTGGAATACGGCAGGTAAAATGGTGGGTCACCGGCGCATAATGGAGAGGGCGCTCCAAAAGGTGCCTATTTAGGGTGCGCCGATGGACTGTCTACCAGTAAAATATAACTTCATAAAATCCTACCGTATAAAAGTGAATAAACTACCTGCAAGAATACCAGACGTAAGTATATACATGGATGGGTCGAAAACAAATACGGACACTGGAATAAGAATCTTCTCGGAAGACCTGAACATAAATGTAAGTATTAAGTTAGATAAATATTCAACAATTTTCAAAGCGGAGATCTTCGGAATTTTATATAGCGTCGAACAAATGATGCAACTGAACATTACAGGAAAATATATCCAAATAAGGGCTTCAAGGAATGTGAAAACAAACAGTGCTGGTATGGAACTGCCACCTTCCTAGTTTTAGAACGTCTATCACAGGAGAATGCAATTGATTTAATAAGAATCAAAGGACATTCTGGGAAAGAAGGAAACGAACGCGCTGATAAACCTGCGAGGAAGGGTTCAGAAGGACAATTCGTTGGACCAGAACCAACCCTTCCCTTGGAGAGATCAACCGTGAGATCCCTACTTAACAAAGAAATTTATTATAAGCACAAAGCCATATGGGCATCAATAACAACATGCCGACAAACTCACGCATTCATTAGAATGTCGTGCAGGGAAAGGGCAAAAATATGCCTCCAACTCTCAAGGGATAATCTCAGGAAACTTGTAGGGATATGGACAGGTCACTGTCGACTAAACAAACACCTCCACATAATGGGAATTATAAACGACCCGAGTTGCAGAGGGTGTTTAGAAGAAGATGAGAGTGTCGAGCAGATGATGTGTCACTCCTCGGCACTAGCATTAATCAGAGGATCCACGCTAGGGGACTTCTGGCCTAGTGTGGTCAGTTTGAGAAAGGTGCATCCAAGGGACGTTCTTCATTTCCTCAACAAGGTTGGGTGGCTGAATGAATGATACCTTAAACACGGATATAGCATAATGAGCCCGGAAAGGGTGGCTTAAGTGCTGGCTTAAACTCTAGGCAACCCACCTCAAATCCAAAATCCAGAATAATTTTTTTTTTTTCGTTAAGTTCAATCCACTCGCATCCTATTATGCCTTAAGAGCCCCGCCGGTAGGATGCGGAAACAACGATAGCTAGCGATGAATCGCCTTTAATAAGGATATGTTGTAATTTTTGGGGAATATTCCGTTCGGTAACAAATTCCATAGCTTGGAAGTTGTATAGAAAAAAGAGTTTTCATAGAAAATAACTTTGAAATGTCTTCTCCAAATTTACTTAATATTTCAAAATGTTTAAAAAAATATCTACATTTCGATAAAGTTTTTTTCTAACAGATTTTGCTTTTTTTGATATTTTGGCGTTCGTGTTAAAATTTTCATTAAAACCGCAATTTTTTTCTAAAATTTCGGCTTCAAACACAACATGTAGTCTTTTCCCAAAAACTATAATTTTTTCTTGATATTTACACTTTGATTTTTGAATTCAAATTTTTTAAAGATCTTTTACTCAGAATTAGTAAAAAAGTTAAAATCTTGAGGAATATTTATTTATGAATTAAGTTTGTTTTTTCGAACTTCCAATCCTTCAATCTTTGATTAACTCAACATTTAGATTTGTTTCTGACCTGTGCAATTATTCCTGCTAAACTTGGATTTTTTCAAATAATTGACATTTCCAACCCTTACTTCGTGGAATTCTTTAAAATTCATAAATCAACATCCAGAAAGATCAAATTTTGCAAAGCATTTATTAGAAACACAACATAATCTTACATGCGCGAACACAGTAAAAGTATTACATATTTGTAATAACACTAAATAACCTAATTTCTTGGAAGCCATAGAAATTCACAAATATTTACAATCTAGTCAATTTACACTTATGAACGAGCAGCTTGATCTTTTGAACACACCTCTAATTGAAGCTTTGGATTAGAGGGAATATTCGTAGGAGTCTGTGATCCATGGAGCCGATGATGCAGTAATGCGAAACCTGTTCCGGTGTTAGCAAATATTTATCGAACACCTTGTGCAATTTTTAAATTTTGTTGCGTTTTTATCGTTAATAAAGTTTAATAGTTTTGGATTTTTTCTTCAAAATATTGAGTTGAAACACGAAATTAAAACATATGCCAAATTTTGAACTGTGAAAAAAGAAATTTCGAAATTTATATGTATAAAAAAATTATAAAGTTTTCATTTTAATCATAACATTTTGACTTACAACTTGATTGTTCGAGTTTTTTTTCAAAACTTAAAATACCTACTATAAATTGAAATTTTACAAATAAATCCTTTTTCTTAATTTTAAATTTTTTACAAAATTCAGAAATTGTTTGGTTTTTTTATTCTATGTATTCATTATTATATATTCCACCACTAATATAACCTTAGGATTTTGAATTTTGTCTTAAAATTCAAAATTTTATTTTTTACCAGTAATTAATATTGTTTTTTTTAATAGGAACTAGGCAGGGTAATGGTACCAGTAATTGTCATCACCCCAGTAGTTGTACCCAGACATATTTTTGGAGAAAAAATAAGATCATGTTTCTTTATTTTAATTCTCTTACGGCCTCAATCGGTTCTCATATGTATTTGCAACAATTTTAAATGATATTTTTAATGATACATGCCCATACAAATGCCTTACCAAACAAAACAGTATATCAGCTTCTTCTGTCTATAATATTTTGTCGTGATTCTGAGCGAATTTGTTAAGGTAGGTTAAAATAATTTTGCCTAAATTTCATCAATTTTTCTTGTAATGAATGCAATTTTTTTCACAATGAAATAAAGTATGTTTGATAGACTTTAAATTAAAATGTTTTTAGGTTTGTAATTAGTTTTTGGTAAAGAAAGATTTGGACGTGACAGTTAGTGGATACGAAAAACCAAAATAATTCAGTAGTTTCACAATGTGACAATTACGAGGGAAATCGATTATCAGGAGCTGGAAATCCAAAATTAGTTCAGATAATTACATGCAGCAATTTTGTATACATAGACGCAAGAATTATTAAATTTTATTTAAAAATTCCAGCCGTTGTCACCACATGGATAACTGACAATTAGTAGATCTATCACTGACAATTTTTGGTCTCAGTGCACACTAACTATATTAATTGAACAATGACAACACCAAAAAAAAATTGTTTCAATATACAAAGGAGTCAATTTTGGTTGCAACTGAAGCTTGCAAAGAATGGATGACATATTCAACGATTAATAAAACACTGAATGTATCCAAAACAGCACCTAAATATAGAAGAGGCAGTCAAATGGATTAAAAATATTAGAAGAAAAGGGTTTCCACCTAAAAAAGATTATCTTACCCTGATAATTCTTCAAATTAGAGTGAACTTAGGATGGCATTGGCAACAAACCAGAAAAGAATAGCTGATGTATTTTTTTAAGTGACATCCTTATTTCACCCATCAGCATGTGGATTTTTCTTTGGACATGGAAATGTTAGAATAATTCCAAAAATAAAGCGACGAAAAAATCGATTTAGAAAAGAAGCAAAAACTTTTAACAAAAGGGCACATAAGACACTCTGCATAATCACAAGAAGGCAGAGACACATTACATTAGTTGGTACAAGACTGATCTGCAGAATAATCAACAGATTGTACTAGTTACAGAACACCTTTAAAAATCGATATTGGGTTTGGATACCAGTGTCCAAAATTCTGCGGGTAAAAAACAATTGCCACGAACGGAAGTATTAAAACAGCATGCCTTATATATACTTCTTTTTGAAATATTCAGCTTTTTTTTAAAAACTTCGACTTATTTGAAATTTTTAACTTATTTTAAAAATTTTCACTGTTCATTTCGACTTTATCTAAAATTTTGCACATTTTTTTGAAAGGTCTGAATTTTTTCAAAATTTTTATTTGTTTATATGGATAGAGCAAATTGCTTGGTGGTTTAAGCGATCGTAGACTATAAATGTTGAAAAATTCTACTTTTAATCGTTTTTTTTATAATTTAAAAAGTTTCAAAATGAATAGAAAATCACAAATAAAGATTTTTGGAAATAAGTATTTTGAAATTTAAAAAAAAATACTTCTTTACGTGAAAATTGAATATATAAGTGAATACGTTGAAAGAAAAATTTGAAATAAGTTTTTTTTTGAAAATTACTAGTATATTCGAAAAACTGGAAATTAAGAAAGTTTTAAACATTTTTTAAGTCATGCAGGTTAGATCAAGAATATGAGTGTTTTATCATAATCAGGATTTTGTTATGTATCTTTAAACTGCGCTTTCGCAATTGTTTACAAAAAAATTCAAAAAAATTCTGCCTGCCTCTAATTATGTCAATAACAGTATAATAACTTTTGATAAGATAACAGAAATACTTGATGCCATGAAAAATCGATAAAACTGTCTGAAAGCTAAGACCAAATTTTTTAATTCTGATAAATGTTCAAAGGTGTCACTTCTGCGATGAACGTGCTTTTTAAATTAAGAAGTATACTGCTTTGCACCTGTTTGCTGTCTTCGGTAAGTTCTTATTGTTAGCGCTTGTTAAGATTTTGCCAACTAAATTTTAACTAATTGATAGCAATATAGTGTCGCATTTAGGGTTAAGGGCCCTGACGAAATTTTGAATTGGGCCCATAAAAAATGAACTGAAATAAAACAAAAACATACATTGCGTGTTTGTATTTAATATTTCCTGAATTTCAAGGAAATAAAAGACAATTATAATTTTAAAAAAATAGGAGCCGAATTTGGTCTTTTTCTTGTTATCAAAAATTTTTCACCTTTCTCTCTCTCTCTCTCTCTCTCTCTCTCTCTCTTTCTCTTTTCCTGTTCTCCCCTCTCTCTGTCTCTAATTTCATAAGTATAATATGATATAAGATCTCATATAGTTAATTCTTTTTATAATTTTTTAGGTACGTGTGAAATGTCACTACAATATTTTGAAAAAATTTGAATTTTCAATTTTTAACAGGCTGAAAATTACTTCAATGATGTAAAGCCAATACTAAGCGAGGAATCGTCTAAGATGGGGCCATATGTTAAACAAATTGAGTCTTGCTTGTCCACAAATGAAGACTATAAAACTGCCGAACGATGCATTAGAGATTTAATCGAAATCTTAGCTAAACAATTAGCTTACGTAAATGTTACTATTCCATATGTAGACAAAACGGTCAGTGGAATCCAGTTTGAAGTTGAAAAAATCAAGAAGACACTTAGGGGATACCACGATTTAGTCAAGGAAGATATTGAGGTGAGCTGTGGTAACAGGGGAGAGAAACTGTTTAAAGATCTTCTGGATGCCTTAAGTAAACTTAGTGCAGACATCAAAACATCAATTTCGAACTCGGAAAAGCAGCTAAAATCAATATCAGTTCCCGAACTTCAAGAGGAATTTAAAAAATGCAGAGCTCGTGATGCTTCTTGCTTTTCGATCGTTCAGGAAAAATACGCAGGTAAGAAGGACGACGTCAACAAAATATCTTCGTCCATTACGAAGGTTGTCAGCGATTTTAAGCAAAGCTTAAAGATCGAGTACATACCGAAAATAACTGATAAAGCAAAGTAAGTTGAAGCTTGCATTTTTAAAAATGTCAAAAATGAAACGGTTGAAGCATTCATCAAACGTGAACAAGAGACTCTTGCCGCACAGGTTCAGTTCTTTTCGGTTGTTAATAGCTTAATTCAGGGTTTATCCAAGGTACTTTTCGATGAAGAAGAGAAGAAAAAAGAGCAAATTGGACACGATTACAAATTAGTAACTGATAACAAAGTTTATATAGAATGTGGCGATATAGGCGACAAGCAGTTCCAAGATATTTTAACAACCCAAGATGATGATCGAAACACCGT
Source organism: Dastarcus helophoroides (assembly GCA_028583605.1). Taxonomy (NCBI): domain Eukaryota; kingdom Metazoa; phylum Arthropoda; class Insecta; order Coleoptera; family Bothrideridae; genus Dastarcus; species Dastarcus helophoroides. The sequence goes on along the minus strand of CM053325.1, from coordinate 32,622,147 downwards.
CGTTGCGACTTATTCGGATCTTTACATTTCTTTACAGGATATAATATCCAAGAATCTGACTGACGACTTAAAGAAGTGTTCTAAAGATAACCTCAGCTGTTATGTTAGAATTGTAAAACCTTACTGAAATCTTGCTGAAAGATAAGAAGCTGCAGAAACGTTAACATCAACTCTAGCGTCCTTCATTCACAATGTAAAACAGGTCATGCAAGAGAGAAACAACAAGTACGAAATTAAGGCGACCAAAGTGTACAACGAAGTTGAATCCTGCATATTTACAGCGACCTATTCATATGTTGAAGGTGCGATTTCCAAACTACATCAACTAATAGACGACGCAGGTAACAAATCTCAGCATTTACTTACAGATGCAACATTGAATGAAACTAAGGAAATTTCCAAACAAATTTCTGAGTATAGTATCAGTGTTGATAACGCTATTAAATATGCAGCAGAAAATAAAGAATTTATCGAAATAATTGGTTGTGATTTACTGACCTATTTTAGGATGGCTACCATAAGTCTTCGGCAAGAATTTGAAGCCATCAGCAATAATGACACCGATGAGATGAAGACGAAATTGGGAGACCTTGATATAGAACTTCAGCACTATAAAACTTTAACTGGAGATCTTACAGAGAAAGCTCTCGCTTGTTACTCTATAGGAAACATTGAATGTTTAGTTATAGAAGTGTTGAATTATATGTACAACAACTTCGAAAATATCGAAAAACAGATTCAGGACCATTATAATGGTTTAACTGCAGTGATAAAAACCATTTCGTCACATTTTGAGGTGGAAAGCAATTACATAACCCTTCGTTACTTGATGCAAGTCTTACAGAACCATCCATCTTCTTGCACTGCGTTAGTAACTTGGATGGGCTCATAACATCCATCAATGTTGATGTTGACCAACGCTCCCAAGCAATCAATGAAATTACTTCAAATTACCTCACCAGAATATTCAACTACAGTACAACATTCAAAACAGTTACTTAATGATACCAAAGTGATTCAAGATTATACTGAGATGGAGGTTCAAAGCGTAATAAATATATTAAACCAAAAAGTGTTGGCAGCGAATCAGTTGTTGTCCAAATCCTTGAAAATTCACTCTGCATATCTCAATGTGGCTTGGGATGATGTTCAACTTGAGTATGACAAACTGAAAAATTTAGCTGACGACCTCGATGAGGAAGCGGATGTCACAATTCTTTTGAAGTCCAATGAACAATATGAGGACTTATTACAGTTTAACATAAATTGCTTGTACGCTTCAGGTGCGATTCCAAAATCTTCCATCGTCCTAAGTCTTGTAACTATTGTTCTCGTTTTAATAAAAAACTCTTGATGACAATTAGAAAAGTTTTTGTTATACTCAGCAAATATTTATTAGAAATATTGTTAATTTTACAGTGTTTAGTATTATCAATAAATTATTTTTAAATAGAGTTCTCTCTTTCATACCGAGTAAAGTTTTCTTTTAATTTCAGGTTTTGTTTCGAATCTCGGGAAAAAATCCAAAAAGAGTGAAAAATATCATAGGTTAAAAAATCCAAATTTTGACTAAAAAAGATTTTCTTTGAGATCTTTACTTAATGCTTTTTCAAAATTTCCAGTTCCAACTTGGAATTTCATTTTTTTTATCAGATCAAAAGTTTAATTTTTGAAAAAATCTACATTTTTGGAAAAAGTTTTTTGTGGAACGGACTATTTCTCGGATATCTTCAAAAATTGAAATACAAATCTTGTATCTCTCTGAAGATGATAGCTTGGCTGTCGCGTTAGAGCAACCTTTGTTGTGTTTTTAACCTTTCTTGGTTTCAGGGGACAAGATTTGTATTTTAATTTCTGAGTTAAAGTGATTACATTGCGAGAAAACTAAATTAGTAGTACCATTTTTTTCATAAATTAATACGAGCAGCGATCTGTGGCGAAATTGCGTTCCGCTGTAAATGTAAAATTCTCTGGAAGTGAAGTTTTACCCACATCACATCGGTGGGTAACTCGCACGCTTGGTATAATATTAGTTTCGAAATTCTCTGTTATCTTTTTTGCGAAGAAGTGTTATTTTCATCACTGTCAGAATTATTTCTGACAGGACATATGAAATTGTAGAGAGAAAGAAATTTATATTGATTTACTGACGACGTTAAAACTTTAAAATCTTTTTATTTAGCTTTACCTAGTTTAAATCTTAGCATAGTTTTAAGTGTTTTTCAGTGTTAAGTCACAAACAGCTAGGCCCGGATTCAATAAGTGCGGTGCCCGATTAGATTTTTTTTGCCTGGTCCTCTAAAATTAAATATTTAATTTTTTTTCTGGACATGTCGAATTAAAACTTGACTATTATTTTAAATTTACCAGTTTAAATTTTTTCTATTTATTTTTCTAAAATCTTAAAAAGTTTAAAATTTCGTAACCTTACATTTTTTACTAAACACTTCAACCTTCAAATATTTAACGTTTTTCATTAAATTTATAGTGAAAATTTGTAATAGTTATAAATTAATCAGCTAATACACTCAAGAAGTCTTTAAGGGTTAAGCCCAAAACTTCAACTTGGAATGCTTTAAAAAAAATTAAAATTGGAATATTACAATTAAAAATCGAAATTTCGAGAAATAATAAAATTTACAAACTAAATTTGAATTTTTGACTTTTTTTGGGAATTTGGGAAAAAATAAGAGGTAAAGTTTGAAATGTTAAGTTTAACGTGGACATTTCGAGTTTAGAGATAAGGTCGAAATTTCGAAAATTATAGTAGAAGTTTTGAAAATAGTTATAGCCGAAGTTTTAAGAAAAGGTTTTTCGAGATTTAAGTTTTTATTTAAAATCTTTTTAAAAAAGTACAAATTGCGAGTCTAGAATTTAACTTCTTTTCCAAAATCGAATTATACAGTGCTAGTCTGTAACTTGGAGTAAATTCAGTAAATCAAAGACAGTTTTTTTCGGAACTATGCTATGCTCGGACACTTCGATTAATATTTTAATTTGCGCTTTTTTTGATGTTTTGATATTTAAAAAATTGTCGATGACGTCATATCTGAAATTTGGGACATGCGGTATAAAATTTTCTTACATAAAAAAACCCAAATTAAAATATCAATCGACGTGTCAAAACATATTCCCGAAATAGTCAAAATTTTCAAAAAAGTCAAAGTTTTAAAAATTTCTGAAGCTTTTATAAAAAGTTAAGACTTCTGAAATTTAAAAAACATTCGAAATTATGAAGAAATGCCGAGATTTAAATCTCCTAAAAATTCGAATTTTCTAAAGCCTAAATTCAGAAAAAAGTCAAAATTATCAAATATTTCGAAATTTTTGTTCATTAAAACTTTAAGAAAAAAGGTAATAAGTTACAAATTTTAAAAAGAAATTCAATTTAAAAAGTTTTCAAAAAAAGTTAAATTTTTTAAAGAAAAAGCCAAAATGTTGAAAAAAATCGATATTTTGAAGAAAGTTCAAATGTTGAAATAAGTCTAAAACTTTAAAATGCAACGAAATTTTTACAAAATAATCCAACATGTTAACAAGAATCGTTTAAAAAAAAATCGATATTTTCAGATAAGGAGAAATTTTAAAGAAAATGGAAACTTTTAAAAATAAAAATTTTGGAAAAAAAAGAATTTTCCACATTTAGACAATTAGGATTTAAAAAAATCAAACTTTTGACAAATAATGTCACCATTTTAAAAAGATACTGTTAAAAGTCGACGTTTTCAAAAAATTTAAGGATTTTGATAAAATGAAGAAATTTTAAAAAAAGAGTAAATTTCGAAAATTACCTTTTTGTTAATTTTGGTGGGGAGGGGGGCCCCTTCAATTGCGGGGCCCGATTGGGCCCAATTGCTCCTATCGCCTTAAATCCGGGGCTACAAACAGCGATTACAGTCGACTCTCGCAAAAGTTGCACCCGTTAAAGTTGTCTTCCCGTTAAAGCCACACAAGGAGCAATAAAACATATACACTTTTCGGCAATGGTAGGGATGACGGGGAGTAGCAACTTTAACGCTCGATCCAGTCCGGTGAGCGCAACTTTAGCGGGAGTCTACTGTAACCAACAAAGATCCAACGTAATCGCTGCTTAACAGAATTGTGGAAGGGGTAACTGGCGAAAAAAAACCAATAGAATATGAATGAAAAGTGATTTGGAAATTTAAACTCAATGGAAGTTTTTAAAATATAGTCGAATATTTAAAATATTTTCAAAATTATTAACTTGAAATTGAAATTATGAAGTTCGACAATTTGTATATTATTTTAATTTCATTTTTTTTTCGAAATTTCGACTTTTTCATTGAAAAAGCTTTTGATTCTAAAATATATCTGCGTAAGATTTTTGTTTGGGTTAAAATTTTTTGTCAAATAGAGCACTCTTAAAAACTCGCAAATAGAAAGTATTAAATATTTCCCCGTTTGCTTAATAAGTTCAAGAACATCACAATACCGTAGATTGATAAGATAAGAAAAATACTTGATGTCAAGAAAATTTAGCGATAAAAATATCATATATCTAAAAGCTGACCAGAGCAATTTCTTTAGTCTTGATAAATGTCCAAAGGTTTCACTTTTGCGGTGAAAATGCCTTCTATACATATAAGAAGCACCCTGTGGTGCATTTTTATGGTATCATCGGTAAGTGACATGGTACATTTATATATTTTATTTTGTATTTAAAATAATTTTTATCTATAACTCCAACATAAAAATTATTAGTTGATAATTTAACTTGACAGCTGGCTAGCTTCATAACGATATTTTTGGTAATAACTTTATATGTAGTTATTTTGAACATTTGACATTTTGAAACACAAAATTAAATTAATAAGAGCTCTAGTCTTTGTGTACTTTATACTTACGGATTATAGAATAAGCATAGTGCACACCCTATATTAGCCATGTAGAAAAATTGCCTGAAATGGGTCTAGAAAGTGGAGTAGCTTTAACTATTTTCTTTTTCTTCTTCTTCTTCTTGTTCTTCTCTCTCTCCCCCCCCCTCTCTCTCTCTCCCTCTCTCTCTCTCTCGCTCTCGCTACTTTATATCTCAACAGCTGCAGCCATATTTATTTACAATATTTTTCATCGGTAGTAGAAATTCTTCATTATTTCTGTTATGACGAGAACGGACTACCTACTCTCTAGACCAGAAGCTTTTTTTACAAGGCCTAAAAATGTTGTGCGGGCCGTGTGTGGTAAAAATATAAATGCTGCTCGTTTGCACCCCGTGGTTCATGCAGCAAACTGAAAATTTATATGTATTCAATTGGAGGAATTTCCAATTCTCTAGAACTCTTCCTTTCCCTAAAACATTTTTTCGAAATTTCTACCTTTTTCTCAAATTTCGTATATTTTTTTACAAAATTTGTCTTTTTCTTTTAAAATTTCGTATTAATTCATAAAATTCTACTTCTTTTATCACACGTTTCTCGTTCCTCGTCTTTTTTCTGAAATTTCACCATTTCTCGAAATTCGACTTTTTCAAAGAATGTCGACCTTTTTTGATTTTTAAAATTTCAGCTTGTTTATTAAAATTTGCCTTTTCTTCGAAATCTGGTCAATCTTTTGATAAAAAGGTATATTTTTTGAAAATTTAAAATTTTTGTGAAAAGACAAAAAATTCCTTGTAAATTTTAACCCATTTTTAATCCAAATTTCTGAAAGTTTCAACTTGTTTGTCAAAATTTCGATGTGCTATCACAATATGTGACATTTTCTGACGCCCGTTGAGACAAGGCATGGAGCCTCAAAATTTTACTAAGATTAAACATGCTTTTTCTCAAAATTTAGATCTTTTTGCAAAATTTCTCTCACAATATCGCCTTTTTCGTGAAATTTTGACTTTATTTTTGATTTGATTTTCTTTGGACAATTTTTTGTCCATTTTAAAATTTTCTCGAAATTTCGCTTTTTTTTTTCAATTTCTTATATTTTTCTGAACATTTAGCTAAAAATTTCGATCTTTAAGATTCTAATTTTTTTAGAAATTCTGTCTGGTTTCCTAAAGTTGCCTTTTTCAGAAAATTTTCATTTTTGTCCCAATACCCAATATTTAATATTTCTATAAATTTTTTCTCTGTCCTGGTAAATTCGTCTTTTTTTTCAAAATTTCGAATTTTTCTAAAATAGTCGTTTACCTAAAATTCGCCTGTTCCTCAAAATGTGTCTTTTTCGAAATTTCGATTTTATTTTCAAAATTCTACTTCTTGGACCCTTTTAAAAATGGTTTATTTATTTTAAAATTTTGTTATTTTCTTGAAAATTTGTGTTTTTCAATAAGCTACCACTTCTAGATCAAATGGTTTTATGGTTCTGAAAATGTTCACTTATCTCTCTAAATTAATCGAAATGTTGCGAAAAATATTTTTGGGGATTTCGAGCAAAAGATTTCTTGTAAATTCAACATTTGTCCTGAATTTGAAATTTCGAGGACAATGGTTTTAAAACTTGCGATTTCTCTTTCTCAAAGTTGGACTTTCTTTGGAAATTGCGTCTTTTCACAAAATTAGACTTTTGAAAATTTTGATTTTTGAACATTTCTTAAGTTTTTGAAAAAGGTTAGGTTTTTATTTTCAATATAATTTATTAAAAATTTCAACTTTTTCAATTTTTTTCTTAAAATTGAACCTTTTTTTGGAAATTTGGAATATTTTTTTTCTGGAAATTGCAGCGTAATTTTCAAAAATCGTGAATTTTTTTCTAAGGCATTGTTTTTTCTGATTTTTTTTTTAAATTTAATTTCAGATAATATTAACTTGTCCGAAATTTATCTTATGCTCCAAATTTTGACTTTTATCTGCTTCTGGACATTTCAATTTAAAATTGAATTTTTTTTGAAGATTTAGACTTTTTTTACAAAATGGATTTTAATAGAAATTTAAACAAACTGAGAAGACTATTTTTAGGAAATTTTGAGAAAAAGAATTCTTGAAAAATTTCAAAAATATGACAAAATTGAAATAAAATAAAAATACCGAGATAATCATTTTTAAAAGTTTCATTTTTTTTTACCTAAATTGGACTTGTTCTGGAAATTACAACTTTTTTACAAAAATTTACCTTTGGAAATTTAGTCTTTTTTACATTTCCACTTTTTCGAAATTTCGACATTTCTTAAAGTTCTCCGAAAACTCTCTTCTTAAGATTGGGCTTTTTTTAAAATTTTGGCTTTAATCTGAAAATGCGATGTCCCCGGTTCTGTCGTTTTTAAGTGAAAATACACATTACTAAGCCAGAAGGTTTTCTTTTTTGCCGATGAGTTTTTCAGAATGATTGTTGTTGCTCTCTAATTGACGAAAATCTTGCCTACACTCATGTCCAAGATATTTCATGATTTACATTGCATTTCTGACTAATCGTGGAAATTTACTAAAAATCATTTAGGTAATTTTACTAGAAGTTTTGAATGTACATATTGGAAAATTGATCTTCAAATTGGTGTTGTTTTGTAAATCTATTAATTTCATTTGTACCCATTTGGGACTGTTTCTATGTCGTATATTAAATGACTAAAAAAATATGGAAACTAGGAACAGTTTTTTTGGATCGAAATATGTTAAATCTCGATTCAAATTGGTTTATTAAGTTTTGAATTTCCTGGTCATATTTACTTCTATCTCAAGGAGTTTTTTTCTCAAGTATAAGAAAATGGTTAGTGTTTTTTGACAACACATATTTCTTCCAAATGGAAAGTACTTTTTTTCGTCATATTGTTTGACATTTTCTTTTCCAAAATTTTTACTTAAAACAGTAGAGCTTAGGCGGGTTGAATTCAATCAACATTTATACTAATAAATCGCCATCTTCCTCGCTCGACTGTCGAACCTTTGCACAAATCTTATTATTAAACATTTAAAATTATTCTGCTATACATTTGGAGTTAAATTATGTTTTTCTAAAATCATTATTTTGCAATATTTATCATGATTAAAAATGTTGTATTTTTAATTCTGAACTATCCTTAAAGTTTCAAGTCTCTAGTTCATAGGAAAGTTAATTTAAAATCGATCGCAAGATTTGTACGGAACAGACAAACACAAAAATGTCTACATAACCAGATGGGTAAAAAGTGTAAAATTTGGAAATATTTGAAAATAAATGCTTCGTTTATGTTATTCATATTTCTATATAAAAATATTAACATATCTAGTACTCATTGTTGATTTACAGTGGTTCTACAATTAAACATGCATCAATGTTGATGTTGACCAATGCTCCCAAGCAATCAACGAAATTATTTCCAATTACCTCACCAGGATATCCAACTATAGTACAACATTCAAAACCCACGCAGATTTTGTTTCAAACTTGATTAAACAAAATGCGTCCCAATTGTGCTCCAACAAAAATGGTTGTCAGACTTAAAATGATTCCAAACTAATTCAAGATTATATTGAGACGCGGGTTCAAAGCATAGTAAACAAATTAAAATAATAATCAAACTAAAACACAATTTAAACAATGCATATTGAATTTTCCATACTTTCATTTCACAATAAAAAAACTATGATTGTATCCCTCTGACTTTGAAACTCGTCTGGTTTTAAGGTTTTGTTCGAGCACCCTTATTTACCCATGCGTTATGGAATTTCTTGCCCACGCCCACATAGTGTCTGAAAGCTGAATTATCCCCTGCATCGTGGGGAGATTAAGATGTTAAATTTCAACTCATGTAGATGTTCTAATTACCATTAACCCTAAATTATTTTCCGCAATAAATTTTAAAGTATAAATCAAACAGTAAACTTTTAGTATCTAGTGACCCTAACTAGGTGTGACTCACGGAAAGTTTTGATGTGGCTCGCGAAGAAAGGAGGTATCTCATTTTATTAAACAAATTTGTTTCCAGGTAGAAATTGAAATTTCTATAAAGAAGTCAAACTTTTGATTTTAAAGTCACACGTTCAAAATTAAAACTTTTATAGAAAGTTTGGCAAAGGTCAAAAATTCTAGAATATATTGGAAATAAATCTATTTTACCAAATTTAAACTTGGAATTTAAAAAAATCAATCTTTCAACAATAAGATAAACTTATTCTTCATGGTGAACTCTTATTGACCGAAAATATTATGTTTTTTAATTTTGTTTAAATATTTTTCCTAAATAGATCAAACTTTTTTTGAAATTTTGTCTTTTTCCTTTGAACTTTTAACCCTAAAATTTGGAGCTTTAACACTACAATTGAGAAAAAAGGTTAAATGGCCAAAAAAACTCAATATTGACAAAAAAAATGGATTTCAAATTAATAAGAAACTTTCAGAAAAATGTCGCCATTTCGAGAAAAACTAAAAATATCTAATTTTTTACAGATTTTTGAGTTTGTTAATTTTAAATGCAAAATTTTTATACATTTTAAAATCTTTGAACTTGTTCCTAGGAATTCAAAATTTAGAGATTAAAGTCGTATCTTAAAAGTAGAAAAAGGAGAACTCTTATAATTTTGTCCGTCTTAAACAAAGAAGTGCTCCTCGAAAACTAAGTAACGTAGAAATTTCAAATTTTGCACAACGTTAGTTCTCGATGATCCACACAAATACCGCCAGCCAGCGTTTAGAATTGTAACAATTTATTTCTAAACTGATTTCGAAACACTACAATTATAATTTACTTAACCAACCAACTGACTAATTAACTGACTAACCAACTAACTAACTACACCTCGTATGTGTAGGTACCGTTTCGGTTTCTAAAATGGACGCACAGATAAGACTTATCGCTTACGGAAACGTCTAGAGCACTTATTCATTATGGCGGCCGCTTCTTATTATCAAATTTATCTAGAGAATTCCTTACTAATATAAATTTTATAACTACATTTTGTTTCAATATTTTATAATAAGTGAATTTTAGTCAATATATTGTGTGACATTATTTGAAAGAGCTACCTCTAAGGATCCTAAAATATCTTTTTTTTTAAATTTTCGATTTAATAAAGATAAAGCTTAAAATGTGTGAGAAATTACCCTTCCCCCTGATCTCATAGGTTTCTAAAGATAAAATTTAGATTTTAGTAGGGTTAGTAGATAGGGAAATAGAGTAAACACGAACTCACCGACTGTACTATGTTAGAAGTGACATCTTTTGGCTCAGCTTCATCTTATAAATCGTTTCATCTCTTATACTATACCATAAATAGAGCGAGGCACTATACATATTATTCAGGCTATGAATTTAAAAAAAAATTGTTGCTTACGATATAATTTTTTTGTAGATTAACCTTAATATCGCTACGTTTTTATCAGTAGCTTCAACTCCAAATTGGCAGACCTAATTACTTACTATTCAAAGATTGTTTTACGAACGACAATAGTGACAAAATAAAATCTGTCCCCAACTTAAAACTTTTATTTTCATTTCCCACTATAAAGGGTAATGGCGAACGAAGTGGGTTGGGGCAATCTTGAACATTCAGCATTACCCAATGATAGTCCAAAAAGTTAGAAAAATTTTCCAACTTATTCAAAATTCTCATAACAATTTAAATAATAAAAAAAATCCAAAAATATTGTAATGAAGATAGTTGTATTTTTTATAATGAAAAATGTGAAAATCCTCAATTTAAAGATTGGATCGGGTTAATCGTGTGAAAACTGGGCCCACTAGGAATGTTTAGACTATTAATCATCATCGGCAGGGTATCTATAAGATTTCTACCGTAATTGAAACATAGGCCTAGCTAAAAAAAGGCAGGGTAGGGCACTTGCCCCCGCTTGGTTCATACAGCTAAAAGAAAATGTATATTCAATGGAGGAGACCTTTTCTAAAAAATAACCACTTTTTTAAAATTCGTCCTATCCTTGGGACACCGAAATTTTCTCGAAATTTCAACTTTTTTCTCAAAATTCGTCTTTTTTTCACAAAATCTGTCTTTTTCTTTTGAAATTTCTATATTCTTAAAGTTTCACTTCTCTTGTCAGAATCTGACTTTCTCAAAATTTTGAATTTTTATACCAACATTATTTTTCCGAAAATTTACTTTTATTTCAATTTTAGTTTTATGCGTATTTCGAGTTATTTATAAAGATTCACCTTTTTCTTCGGAATTTGGTCGACTTCGGATAAAAAATCTAAAAATAATTATTTGGCAATTTTGATTAAGAGTTTGTGGAAATTTTGTAAAAAGACAAAAATTTCGAGTAAATTTGCTCGGGAATTTTAACTGTTTATAGTTGAAATACAAGTTTTTGGTCCAACTTGTTTTTTCGATATTTATCTCAATATTGGGCATTTTCTGACTAAGGGTGGGGCAATGGGGCAATTCGGGTCCTACTTCTGAGTCAAACAGTCAAGAGAAAATTCGAGAAATCTTATTTTTTTTTAAATTTCGACTTTTTTTTCAAAATTTCGATAAATTTTGTCCTTTTCTGGAAAGTTTTGAGTGTTTACCAAATTCCAACACTGCTATGAAAATTTCTAATATTTTTTAAATCCATCTTTATTTCTCAAAAGTCCAAAGAAAAAATCTAAATTTCATAATATAAAATCTAAGAATTCGATAATATTCCCATAAATTTAAGTTTTATCACAAAATCCGATTCTGTATTTCCTGGAAATCTAAAATTTTTTCTCGGAATTTGTCTTTTTATTAAATTTTTTTCTTCAAAATTCGTTTTTTTTCATAAACGACTATTCTCAAAAGTATACCTTGTTCTTAAGATTTGACTTTCTCCAAAAAATTTTTATTTTTTTCTCGGTTTCGTATTTTTTCTCGAAATTTCGTTTTTTAGCGAAATTTTGTTTTTTTGCGAAAATTTGTTATTTTTCTCAAGATCGGGTTTTTCTGAAAATTTTGATCTTTAACAATTTGATTTTTCAGAAATTTTGACTGGTTTCTTAGTTTCCTTTTCCTCGAAATTTTTATTTTTATTTCAAAATTCGATATTTAACTTTTCTGGAGATTACAACTTTTTCTCTTAAAATTAAGTTAAACTCAACCTTCTCGAAAATTTGAATTTATCCTCAAAATTCTATTTTTTGAACTCTTCTTTTAAAAATCATTTCTTTTTTCGAAATTTCTCCACTTTTCTTCTTTCGATTATTTAAATTTGATTCCGGAAATTTTAACTCGTATCTCAAAATTCGCCTTATTTTCGAAATATTCAAAATGCGATGTTTTAGTTTCTGGAAAGGACGACTTTTTCCTCGAAATTAACTTTTTCTTGAAATTTCGATTTTCTCGAAATTAGTTGTTTTCTCTAAAATTAGATCGATAGGTTATCAAAAAATAATAATATTGAGAACATTATTGAGAAATTTCGAGGAAAAGATTACCTGTAAATTTAATTTCTCTACTAAAAAAATATTGTGTTAAAATTGGAATAAATATGTAAAGGAGTTAGTTGTTATTGGAAATTGATGTACTTTTTTTCTTAAAATTTGCGACTTTTCTAAAAATTTCGACTTTTTTTCACAAAATTCGATCCTTAGAAATCTTTTGAAATTTTTTCAACATTTTTCGTATTTCTCCCAAATATATTATTTTAATTTCCAATTCCTCAATATCGAGTTTTTTTTTAATTCGTTGCTTTCAAAATTACAATTTATTCTTAAAAATTCTACTTTTTTATCTCAAAATTGAACTTTTTTTGTAAATTCTAAATTTTCTTTTAGACGTTTCGACGCATTTTTCGACATTCCCACGGTATTTTTCAAAATTCATTATTTTTCCGATTTTTTTATATTTAGCTTTCAAAAATTCCATATTTCTCAAAATTTGTCTTATTCTCGACATTTTTACTTGTACTTCAAAATACAACGTTTTATGTTTCTGGAAATCTTCACTTACAGTGGAACAGTTTCTCAAAATTTTGACTTTTTCGTGGGTTTCCGAAAGCTTAGCTTTTTATTTATTTGATTTTCTAAAAATTTCAACTTTTTCCAAAATTGTTTTAAAATTCCTACTTACAATTTACAAAGGTACAAATTTTCTCAAAATTTGGATCTTTTTTTAAAATTCTTTAATTTTTCTAAAATTTAATCGACTTTTTAAGAAGAATCCAAATGTTCTGAGAATAATATTTTTAAGAAGCTTCGAAAAAAGATTTCTTGCAGATTTCAAAATTATTCCAAATTTAAATAAACTAAAAGTTATGAGAGAAATATTTTTGTGAATTTTTTTCTTTTCTAAATTCTATTTACAATTGTCTGACAGTTGCCATTTTTGTCACAAAATTCGATTTCTGAAAATATAATTTTTTTTCTTCCAATTTCGACATTTTTAAAAAGGCTCGATGTTTATTTTAGATTCGATTTTCTAAAGATCGGCTCTATTTCCAAAGATCAAATTTAATTTGGAAATGCGAGCGCCCATTTTGTATACAGAGTGTCCGAAATTGGGTTGAAAAATTTTACCGGCGGATTCTTTGTCCAATATGTAAAAAGTTTCATATAAATATATATCGGGAGAAGCTTCATTTTCGAGATTCAGGATGTCAAAGGTAAAATTGAAATGATGGTTTTTTGTTGAATTTTTCGAATTGTGACAAGATTAATATCTGAAATTTGGCACACCTATTTAGATTTTGATACTCTATAAAATAAACTGTAAAATTTTAAAACGAAGCTTTTGAGCTGATTGATTGATTGATTTAAGCATCGAATTTTTCCTGACTCGACTCCTTGTTAATTCTTCGATGCAGTAGTTTGGCTTCTGATTTATTTTCTTGCCTCCCGGAATCCTGGGAGGTGGTACCGAATTTCCAAGACTCACTTCAACAAAATGTTGAGAAACATTCACCTATCATGGGTACAAATGTACCAAGTTTAGGCTCGGCGGTATCACTGGTCATTGGTGCCTGTTAATCAAAATTTAAACAGCATAAAACAATTCAATATAATAATATAGTAATAATAATAATAATAAAGATTATCGAAGAAATATTAAATAAAATTCAAACACAAAAATTCGACGTTTCAGTCAATAAAATATAACCAAATTGAAATAATTAAATGGAAAAATTATACATCTTGTCGTAAAAGAAAAATAATGCAACCCTCATTAGTTAAATAAATATCTGTCAAAATTATAAAAAATGCATTTAGTTTTGAGTCAAATGAAAAGATAAACTCGCCCTTTCTTGATGCTCTAACGCAGTAGTTTGGCTTCTGGTTTTATTGTCTTGGCTCCCGGAATCCCGGGAGGTAATACCGAATTCCCAAGACTCACTTCTTCAACATAAAGTTGAGAAACATGCACCTATCCTGGATACAAATGTACAAAGTATTAGGCTTAGCGGCATCCTTGGTGCCTGGTAAACAGAATAATACAAATTGATAACATTTAAATAAAGCAGTTAAATAAAAATGGTTGCTACAAAACATTTTTTAAGAGAGTGGCCACAATCTTTAACAAAGATGAAGGTCAATGTACAGAATTGTTAAAATAAAAATATAAAATACACGAAAAAGAATAAGAAATCGATTTCGTATTCCGTACAATAGTGCAATTAAACAATAACAAACATTAAACAAGAAGTCAACATTCAAAGCATATTGTTTTTGGTGAAACTAAAATATACATACAGATGGACAAGGTAACAGAAAATTAGAAGAAAATGCGCTTTTACCATAATTAAAACATGAAACATATAATTAAATTAACACTAACAACAAAAATAAAACGTAAATATCATACTTTTTTGTTTAAACAATCAATATACAAAGACAATAAATAAGCCATTCATAGAATATACCAGCTTGAAATAAATGATGAAATGAAATTTTAAAAAATCTGCTTGACGATTGCAAAACAATGTTTAATATAACCTAATTAGAAAAGAACTTGATGATTGCAGAGCTGAAATAAATAAATAATAAATTCTGTTCATACTATATTTTTCACGCATTTTGAAATTGTGATATGGCATTAAATAACAGCAATGTACAAATTAACAATAAAACATATTTAAAAATACACAGAAAAATATTAATGTAAAAAAACATAAATACAAAATATAAAAATTATTCCCTACTGGTGGAAACTTAGATCTGCAAACAAAGAAAAAGTTAAAACAGCTGCATGCGTAATTATAAGACAATAATACCTGCGAATTAAAATTTACTGTTAAATAATACTTGTTTCCACATACTACTCACGGTACTCTGAACACATAATCGAGTTGCTCTTTGCGAGTTGATTGACCTTAAAAAAAATAAAACTGCGAATTAAAATTTAGTGTTAAATAATGCTTGTTTCCACATACTACTCACGGTACCCTGAAAGCATAATGGAGTTGCCCTTTGCGAGGAATAGAACTAAAAAAAAATAAAACTAAAAATAAAGGAATATTACAAAGAGACAAATAAAAAACTTACCGTTACATCTTCATGGCACCACGATCATTGTTTACGCGCGCGAGACGAGGTAGAGGCGGTTCTTTAATAGCCATCAGGCGACAAACTTCCACAAAAGAAAACGTACATACATACTCGAAGGTGCCAACCCCCTTTACTGAGAAGGTATTACCGGTTACCAAGAGCTGTACTCTCCCGCATGAAAGCGGTACCTGGCACATTAACTAATGAGGAAGAAGGTGGTCCGCCCTCACGCCTATCTCGATCACTATCATCCGAACACTTCGACCGCCGATAAATAACTAAATAAAATGAATATAATCGTTAAATGGTATCAAAATACGCACGGTTACAATATTGTGAATCCCCGCGCACTTGCTATACCATGCGGTACCAGCTTATGCCAACAAGCCGCGCTCCATTCAGAGGCGAATAAATTCGTGAATTACATTGCGTAATTACATTGCGCAATTCTTCAGCAATAAGATTTTTAAATATAATTTAAATGTAAGGAAAAATGTTTAAGATGTGAAAATTGTATAAGATATTTTTGTCATTATTATTTATTATTGAAAAATAAACCTGATGCAGTACACAACTAGATCCTACTTTTGAAAATGTTGATTTTTTTGAAGTGAATAATTCTTTAGGCACTTTGGGCGATTTTAAATTAAGGTAAACTTGTGGTTTCGCATGATAATCACGCGCATCACCATCACGCTTTACCAACATGCTCTAATATATTCTAATATATTTCATTATCAATAAATATTAGCTTCATTTCCATAGGATACAAGCATCTAGAATCACAAATATAAGAAAGTAGGTCAGTTTGACAGAATTTATTTTAAAACATTTCCAATTTTCTAACTATATCTGCTTTTTTAAAAATTTGACCCTCTAAAAATTTCGATTTTCGTTCAATTTTGCAAGTTCTTTTTTTAATTTGTGGTTGTGAAAATGTTGGGTTTTTAAATGGTTGCGATTTTCGTTTTCATTTCAAAATAACGAGTTTTTTTATCGAAATCTCAACTTTTTATAAAATTTTGACTTTTTGGAAACGTTTGAATTTTAGTTTTTTAATTTTCGAAATTTTTTTCACGAGTTTGACATTTTTTCGTAATTTCCATTTGTTCAAAATATTTGCTTTCCGAAAATTTCAGTCTTTTTTTTTTTGAAAATATGACACCGACTTTTTTCCCAAATTTCAAATTTTTAAGGTTCGACTTTTCGGAAAATTGTAGTTTTTTAAACATTTTAATTTTTTTTAAATTTCGACCTTTTAAAGTTTGTTTTTTCGAAAATTTAGCTTTTTTAAAAATCCTGACTTTTTAAACTTTCGACATTTTTTGAGTATATCCACCCACAATTTCGACTTTTTTCTACGTTTCGACAAACTTTTTCGAAAATTTCTAGGTTTTTAAAAATTTTGATTTTTTTTTTGAAAATTTCGACTTTTCTTCAAAGTTTTGATTTTTTCAAAAACTAGACCTTCTTTAAAAATTTAAATTCTTTCAAAAGTGTAGCTTTTTTAAAAATATTGATTATTAAAAATTTAAAAAAAAAATTATCTGCAAATAGTATGTAATATGTTTAAAATTTTTCGTTTTATTCGTGTATTTTTACTTTTCTTCCATATTAAATATGTTGAACGTGTGATATTGCCAGGAATTTGTCACAGATCATCAGATGTTTTTAATCCCGGGTGCAGCGATTCGAATTGACACCTGCGCAATACTCGCCAACGACCCATGTTCCATCTTTGTCGGATTTGGTCAAGATAAACTTACGAAGACAATAGGGAGCTGCCCATATAGAAGTATTACATATATCATATACATAGAATTACCCTAAAACGGCAAATAGTGCGCCTGTGCATAAGTCAATTTCTTTGTAAAATTTAGTAGAAAATTTAGCATCGTGTAATACACGAAATAATAAAAATTTAAAATTTTCGACATTAACTACTTAATAGTATTCTAATTTGCTTATTAAATTTTTCACTTTACGTAATCGCGATATAAAAATAAACTTGTAGTTAATCAAAAACTTTCATCAATTTTCGAGATAAAAATGTTAACTTGAAGTTTTAATAAAATATGAAATTTTTTAATCTTACTTATAAATCTAAAACTTCTAGAATAAAAATCTTATTATTGAAGTCAAAATTTAAATATTATTCTAAAAAATTATCAAAATTTAGACTTTTTTCTCCTAAAAATTAAAAATTTAGAGCCTGAACTTGGGATTTTAAGAATATACCTATTAAAATTTTGAAAATAACCTCAAACTTCTTGGCCCAACCTCAAAATTTCAAAATGTCTAAAAAATATTCGAAATTTTGATAAAGCTTTTGTCAACAGATTCAAATTTTTTTCAAAATTCTGACATCTTTATTAAAACTTATTTAAACTTACAATTTTTATGGTCCTTTTTTTTAAAAAAAGAGTTTGACTGCAAACTCGAAATTTAGTATTTTTCCAAAAATTATAACTTTTCCCGATATTTAGGCTTTAATATCTAGATTCAAATGATTAAGACATTTTCCTTAAGAGTTAGAAGTTTAGAATTACAAAATATTTATTTATGAATTTATAGTTTGTCTTTTCGAAGCCTTGATCTTTGAGTTTTATCTCCAAATATCTTGAAATTTTTAACTGAAATTAGGAATTAAAAAAAATCAAGGTTGAATTTATAATTTTAATAAAGTAGGTAGTCAAAATTTGAAAAAAAAACCACAAAATGTATGTAAACAATGCAAACATTTTTCTAGAAACTGAATCTCTCAAAGTTAGAATTTGCAAATTCCTTTTTTTTATTTTGATATTTTTGAAAAACTCCGAAATGATTACTTTTTTTTATATTCCACTTTGAATTAAAATTAAGACTTTTTTTGAAAATATTAACTCCGGTTTCTGTTTTACTTTTGAAGTTTAAACTTACTTAAAAAATTTGAACATTTCTGGTTTAAACTCAAAATTTAGAAAGCAATGTTAACCACGGGTGTTGTGTGAAAAAAAAAATGTTTAAAAAATAATAATATTCTGCTGTGCTACCCTAGCTTATAAGGAGAACACTGCACTGCTTTTATATATGTATATTAAAAGATGTTTATAGTGTTTTTTATTTTGTTTATTTAATATTGCTATATTAGATAACCACAACATAACAGAAGAGTATATAAATAATTTTCTGGAAAATATGTATTTACCATATTTTAATGGAATTATAAAGCCAAATAGTTTAGATAGTTCAAAGGGATCGTGCATTGATAACATGTTCATCAAAACTGATCAAGAATATATCAGAACATGCAAGTATTTGGACCCCTTCACTAATCATTTACCAATTTTTCTGAAATTCAGAAATGTGAAGCCACCAATTAATAAGACATATGACTACTCTTATGTAAATTTTAACATCCTGGACCAGGAAAGTGTGAATATTAACTGGAATTACATTATTCTACAAAATGATCCAACTTTAGCTACAAATATGTTGATATCAGAAATACAAAAAACAATTAGAAAAGCAACGATAATAAAAATAATCAAAAAAAGTAGACATAGATCAAAATGGATTACTACAGCGATAATCGAATCTTGTGCTAAGAAAGAAAAATTGTATTTGCGTTGGAAAAATGATATAAGAAACCAAGATTTAAAAACTGAGTACAAAAACTATGTAAAGTTGTTAAACAAAATAATAACTAAAGCAAAGAACAATTATGAAAAAAAGCAGTTCTCAACAGTTATAACACGTAGAAAAAGTTATGGCAACTGGTGAACAGTAAAATTAATAAACAAAATAATACGAAAACTAGTGCACCAAGATATGTAATTAACGAAGATGGAACAAAATTAGATAGTGCAAAGGATATAGCGAATTGCTTGAATACTTTCTTAACTAATGTTGGACCAACTCTAGAGAAGGGAATGAAAATACCAACAAGTATAGATATGCAAAGCGCAAAGATTAACATCAAATCCATTTTCAAATCCCACAAACAAAATTGAAATTGTAAATATTGTTCAAAAAATAAAAGAAAAGGCTGGTGGAGTAGACGGCATAAACGTTAAAGTATTAAAGCAAATAATATATTATATCAGTGAACCACTTTAGCATATCTTTAATCAATCAATTGAAAAATCAATTTGGCCGTCAGCTTTAAAAAAAGCAGAAGTAGTGCCAATATTCAAATCAGGAAATAAGCACTTAGCAACAAATTACAGGCCAATTTCTTTAATATCTAACGTTGCAAAAATTTTTGAAAAAATTATACATAACAGACTATCTACTTTTTGCAGAAACACAATATAATATCAGAGAAGCATTTTGGTTTTAGAAAAAACAGGAGCACACGTGATGTCCTAGATCACATAACAAAATACATCTATAGCAAAATGCATGCAACTGTACCAACTATTGCAACCTTTCTCGAAGTGACAAAGGCTTTTGATACAGTTAATTATAAAAGATTAATTTGTAAATTAGAAACGTATGGAGTCAGAGGTACAGCTCTCAGACTAATCAAGGACTATTTATCAAAACGAACTCAAGTAGTAAAAATTATGGACTCCAAGAGCTACGAGGTTCCATTAGCAACAGGTGTTCCGCAAAGAACCATATTGGGACCGTTATTATTCATAGTTTATATAAATGATTTATTAAATATATTCGCAGAAAATAACATCTTATCATTTGCGGATGATACAGTAGTGATAAGTACAGGTTAATCGTGGGAACATATGCAAGTATGTATGAATAGTTGCTTAGGTAAAATCGATGCATGGTTAGCAGTGAACAAACTTTCGCTAAATATTAAAAAAACTGTCTTTATAGCTTTCGGAGCTTACTTTGACAGTGTTCTAGTGGATATTAACATTAGTATCGATGGAATAGCAGTGGTGAGGGTAAAAAAGACGAAATATTTAGGTCTAATTATTGTTAGCAGATTAGTATGGGACCATTGTGTGCAACATATTTTAAATAAAAACGAGATATTTACTTTTTATTTTCAGCAAAATTACAAACATCATGAATATTAAACAATTGTTAACAATTTATTACGCGTTGTTTCACAGTATTGTAACATATGGGATTATTGCTTGGGGAGGTAATTATAATAATACATAAATCCGCTAATGATTTTACAAAAAAAAATCATCAAAATTATTCTTAAAAATAACAGACAAAATATTGTAACTTCTTTAAATATAAAAGAATCTTTTGTAATGGCATCGCTCATGTATTATTATAGCGATTTAAAAACGAAATATTTAATGTCAGAGAGTAAAACAAGAAAAAAGGATTTAACTGGTGCGATAAATTAATAAAACACTCAGCTACAAAAGTTGTCAGTATATATCCATAAAATATTACAACCAAATCCCAAAGAAATTGAAAAACCTTAATATGACGAACAAGATTATTAAAAGAAAATTGGCCATACGGATTAGATCTATGAATATTGTTTAAT
Source organism: Dastarcus helophoroides (assembly GCA_028583605.1). Lineage (NCBI taxonomy): Eukaryota > Metazoa > Arthropoda > Insecta > Coleoptera > Bothrideridae > Dastarcus > Dastarcus helophoroides. The sequence goes on along the minus strand of CM053325.1, from coordinate 32,601,373 downwards.
TTTGTATTTAAAATGTAATTTCGTTAATTTTTTTACAAATATGTATTGTTTGTTTTAGTAAGTTTATAAATGCATAGAAAAGGGGATGACATTAATTTTTGCAAATTATATTAATTTAAATTAAGTAATATATATAAGTTTTAGATTTAGTAAGTCTAGATTAAGCGAAACCGGAGCTACGTACAGGTAACCTTATGTACCTCTGTAGAGTATTTTCTGTATTTTCTAAATAAATAAATAAATAAAAAATTTTATGTATTTTTTGCCTTTGCGGCTCGCGAAGAATGGTGTAAATTATTATATTAGCGCTTTATTGTGTTTAATTGTACCTGGATTTTAAAACTTCAATTTTACATTTTTAAGTATCTCTTTAATCATTAAAATTGGCGTTTTTATTTATTACTTTCAACTGAAGTGACTCCAAATTTCAATGACCTACTAATAAAAAAATACGTGAACAGATAATGCAAATGATTGTGATGTGTTAACTTAATAGATTATCAATGTATATGTTACCAAAATAATTATACATGATGGAGACAATGTATGCTCGTGAAAAAATAATATGTACTATATCTGATAAAATAATCGATTCTAATACTGCTACTTATTTATTATAGGCGCGTTTTTATATTAGGTTTGGTTTTTTTTTTTCGTGAAATAAACTTAATTTTTCACAAAGAACTCCCCGATTATTTTGTATCTTACTGGAAAATTTATGATCCCAATAATTCTTTTTTTTTACTAGGAATATATAATTTAACTCTGACGTTTTGGCATCTTTCTGAGAAATTCATGTTTTTGAGATCAAAGATTTTCTAATCCTTACCTGAACATCCATGAATCAAGTGCAATTTCAGGTCATGATAAACTTATTGCTGTATTTTTGATTATTTCATCTTTAGCGTCCACTGAATTTCTGGTCTTCAGGAGCAACAAAACAATGAACCAGTGGAGATTTTAGCTCACGACCAGCTTTTGTCATTCATTTTTCCGGCAACTTTTTCTTCTGTGCCATAAATTGATTTTTACTACTTTTCTATGTAAAATATTTTTGACAAAATATAACATTTTGTATTGTATTTTACATAGTTTCCTTTTAGTTGCAACAAAATTACCAAAATGGTTAAATTTAAAAAGGACAAAGAGCAGTGATGTAATATTCAGTTTTACGTTCAAGGAAGAACCAATACGATCAATAAAATAACTCAAAAATTAAATTTGCTGCTTAATTGCTTAGCATTGCTGCTTACCAAAAGAATAAAAGTAAAAGCGAAAGGAAGTAACAGACATTTTTGTTTTAGGCATTTGCCTTGGTAAAAGCCACTCAAACTACCTCAGCAGAGAGCTGTCTAAAAGACTTAAATAACGCCCTAAATCAACAAGCAGACAATTACAAAGCACTGAAATCAACTATAAAAGATTTGCTAAGCTCTGCATCTGTCCACGTTAAAGAAACAGTTCTATCCAACAAAGAAGAACTGGAATCAGATCTTAACCAAACAACAACCAGTTTTCACATCGATAACGTCAGTTGCCATTACAACGGCAGTCAATTTGAAAATATTTTACTCGAGTTAGATAATTTCGTGACAGATCTTACAACGAAACTTGAGATGCACGATACAGACCTCGATGATTTCCAAATTAATGACTTGAAAGATAAATTCGTAGAGTGTTCTGGGGATCAAAAATGCGCTTCGGATGTTCTAAATCGATGTCAAACAAGAACTAGTCATTTATCAACATGGGGAACGTTTTTCGGTGATTTGGGTAATATCATGGAGGCAAATATAGCCTACAAGTCTTTAGAATATCAGGCGGAAGCCAATGAAACTTATAGTGTCATTAAAGGCTGTCTTATTGATGCCATAGTAAATCAAGAGGAGAAAGTTGTTACTAAATTGCAGAAGAAAATTGATGATTACGTTGAGGAAATTGATGGACTAGTTCTTTCGGAGGCTTACGATGAGGATTACTTCACATTTAACCAAATTGACGATCTGAGAGAAGTAATAATGGAAATTAAGGATGCGTTGGAAGAAGAAAAGAAGACAGCTAGGGAAATCGGTTGTCAACTTGGTGCACCCTTAAATAAAGTCTTCGATTACTTCTGCGATACTATCCAAGCTACCAGTAAAAACGACTTCTCTGCCAGAGAAAAGATATTTAACGAAGCAAAATCCAAATTTGGTGACCATAAATTAAAGTTGCGAGAACAAATGATTAAACTGAAAGAATGCAAGGACTTGAATTGTTTGGAAACGTTGGTTGATTTAGATTTGATGAATTTTAATGCTTCCCTGAAAGTTGTCGAGGATTTGGCAACAGGCTTTAAGGATAGCATCACCGACGTTTTGAAAGATACTAAGCTTGCTGTAGAGACGCTGCTCAAAAACTCAACGGCTCATGTTTCCGAGCAAATCCTCTTTCAACAATGCGTTGACGTCATCAACAAAAATATAACAGAGGCGCAACAAAGAATTCAAGTGGAAGCTATCAGTATCAATAGCTCCAGTGAGTTCTATGTAAACCATCTACGGGAAGCCATATTTAAAAAAGTAGAAAACTTAGATTCTGTCATCAACAATACCGTACAAAATGTAACCAACCTTGATGACAACCTACAATTTGGGTGTTCGACCCCTGAAGCTTTGAAAAACGTGTCCATGTACCGCAATCAGTGGCTTCAAAATGCTGAAGCTCTCATTACCCATTTTAATGAAACTTTGGAAGATAAAATTCAGCAGATTTTGTCTAATTGTTCGTCGGCGTTAAAGCAACAGATAATCGCCATGGGTAACTGTCCCACGTCTTCCTATAAGTGTTTAAAAGGCATTGTTGACGAAAGTACTAATATTGAAATCAAATTAAGGAGGAACTTTGACAAATTTCAATATTTCGCTGCTACTTCTTGCGTTGATTCTAATAAGAATTTGGACGATCCTACGCAAGCATGCGCTAAGATGTTACACCCGACTTTGATTTGTCTTTATAAGTCATCGGGTGTAGCCGTTAGAGCTTTTGGTTTATTGAGTTCTGGATTTTTAGTAATCTTGTCGATTTTGTTGTAGCTTGCTTATTGTTTTTTGTTTGTTGTTGTTATTAAGTGCGATGTGTTTAGAAAAGGACCAAAGTTGAGCTTTTTTTATTTTATTATAATTTTATTCAAAACATATTGATAATTAAATATTCTGTATTGAAACTGTTGAACGTGCTAAAAAAATAAATATTTACAATCACAACTATTTTTCGACCTTCCTTGGCCTTATCCGTATGGTACGGCTTTTAGCTAGGATTCAGTCGTATTAATAATTAACAAACGCAAATTCCCCCGTGTAAATTGTAACTGACCTAACAGCTTAGAGGCAAAGATTAACATTGTTATTATTTTGTTCATTAATTAGAAAGGCGAAAACGTGAAAAAGCCAACAATGTTTATGAATTTTAACCAAAATTTGATTTGATTCAGTTAGACTTGCATTTATTAAATACCTAACCTGGACGTAATTCACTATTTTTTCAAATATTTTGGAACGAAAAAAAAAGATTAAACTCGATATTTTAAAAACGCAGAGTTTTGTTTTCACATAAGGAACTGATGGCAAAATGCAAAGCCGGGTATATGCGGGTTAATATCTACTTAATTCTTTCCCAGCTTAAGACAATTCAAAACTTATGTAATTAATAAAATCATCTTTGTAGGCACTGGCAGTCAACATTGTACAAGTAGACGAGAAAACGCCTGAAGATTGCATTGCAAACTTAAACCAAGAAGTTCTTAATCTATTCAACGAAATTAATTCCTCAGTCTCCGAAACTCTCGAGGAAACCTTACATCGTTTTCAACGTGAAATTGAATCATTTCAAGCAACGATTGAAGATGATGCCGATGACATCTATGACTACGATCTCACAATTAGTTGTGGGGACTCCGGAAAAGAACAGTTCAACGACCTCGTAGTATCAGCCGACCAATACAACAACGAAACCACACAATATGTAGCCAAATTTGGGCAAAACTTCGCCTATTTACAATCTCAAGATCTTGAAACTATCCTAAGCGAATGCAATGAAAACTCAACCAAGTGTAGACAGAACGTTTTGACCATTTGCGAACAACGCGAGAAACTACTACCAAATTTGTCATCAGTGTTTACCGATTTTTCAGGTGCAATTCAGACGAATATAGCCGGGAAATATTCAGAGTTCGAAGGCAACGCGAAGGACATCAAAGTAGATGTTGAAAAATGCATGGCTTCTGCCGTTTACAAATCCGCGGCTGATCCTCTGGCGAAACTTTTGTCGAAAATAGGCGATTACAAGGAAGAGCTTGAAGAGCAAGTCAGGACGATTGCGTACGACGTTGACGACTTAGTTTATGATCAGGAACGAGCGCTGCAGAATGCAATTGAGGAAACTGAAGATGCCATTAGTGACGAGGATAAGGAAAATGCTCAAGAACTAGGGTGCGATTTGACTGGCACTTTGTCAGGAATATACAAGGAATTTGAAAGGAAAATGGATCAAATGTCTAATGACGTTGTTAAAGAGAAGAACCAGCAACAGTTGGATAGTGCGGAGAGTAAGCTAAATGAGTATTTTCGAAAAATTAAAGAACATACTGTTAAGTTGGAGAATTGTGCCAAAGATGATATATACTGTATGCTAGACGAGTTTGATTTCTATATATATAGTATTCACGATGATTATGAACGCAACGTTGTTAGTTCAGCCGAAACAGCTCTTAAAGCAATTAAGAAAAACAATGAAGATATGAAAAAATTGATTGAAGAAACTGGTCGCAGTTACGTATCTCTGGCGTCCCAAAATGGCCTATTTAACAACTGCAGTCAAGTAGCAGTAAATCATCTTGAATCAATTAAACTCAAAGTACTGCGCCACTATGAGAATATCAACGGCAGTATTGACTACTACGTCAACTCCTTAATCACATATAAGTTCAATTACACCGAGAAAGTGAACGATATCATCAATACCACACGCAATAACATCACCACTTTGCGGGATAATCTAAAATTGGATTGCAAAACTAACGAAGTCCTTCAAAATGTGACGCTCTTTAGAAATTTATGGATTGAAAAAGCTAATTCTTCTCTGGATAATTTTGCTGACACTTTGAGTACCCAAAATGACTTCGCTTTTCTTGAATTTACTGATGTGATAAAGTTGTACAAGGATGCAATTGCTAATTGCACGCCTGCGTATAAATGCCTTAACGAGGTTTATAAGAAAATTCTTACTGAAGATAACAATGTTGATGTTACTTTTAAACAGATAGAATATTTTGCAGCGACATCCTTTGATGATGTGCAAACTGAGCTAAATGATCCAACTAAAGAATGTTATCAGATTTTGCATTTTGCTATGAGATGTCTTTACAGCTCTTCGGCTGTGGCACCTCAAGTTTCTGTTTTAGGTTTGGGTCTAACAGCTTTAATTACAGTTATTTCTTTCTATCGATTTAAATAAAATTAAAAATATTTGTTTTCAAATATTTATTTAAATGGTATTACTCGGAGCTCAACCAATTTCTGGGTTTTGGATTATTACCGCATTTTATTTTTTAAATAAAGGTTACTTACGTTTTATCATCAGAGTCTTTTATTGTTTTCTTCGGCACTATCCCAGATGAACAGACATAAAATTAAGAATTCAATAATTACATGAAGCTTCAGCCTTTTAATTATAATATTCTGGTAATTAAATTTATAGAAAAACATTCACAAAAATCAGCTGACAATTAATCGTAGCATGCAACATGTCTACAAGTTGAAATGTTGAAAAAAAATCGAAAACTGAGAAAAATTTTGAATAAAATAAGTAAAAATTCTTCAAAAAACAAACTTTGAAATTGGAATCGATACAAAACATTTTAAAAATCGGAATTTGCATTATGAATTTAGAAAAAATTTAAGCTTTTGCTAAAACCTTTAATTTATTATGATAAAAAACAGGGCCGTGCCGTGCTATAATGCAAAGAGGTAACCGCATCAAGCGCACCTTAAAGAGGCGGCATAGGCAGCTCTCCGTGAGAGTGAAGTACGCCTCTCATTGAAATTTTAATGTTTTTTTTTTGTTAATGCAGAATTTCACTTAAAACTCTTGTTTAAAGTGTATAAAAAATGTGCGATATTACAAAATTAAAATTACAATTTGTGAAAAAGTAAAGAACTCTTTAGGGACAAAATTTCTAATTTAACTCGCGTTTTTGCTATAATAGAATAATTCCAAATTTAGATTAAAAGGAAACTCGTAGATACAAAATCGGAAATGTTAAAAAAAAACTTCTTGAAATTTAAAAAATAGGTCATCAACTAAATTTGTCTAAATTTCGCAAACAGAAGAAAAAAAAAGGAATCGTTTGAGGACAAATAAGAAAAAAATAAAATTTTAATGGATAACAACAAAATTTTTAGAAAAAAGCGAAATTTTAAGGTAAAATTGATATTTGTGAAAAAGAAAAAAACTAACAAAAAGATTCATAGCTTTTTCAGCAATGTCGAGTTTACATTTTAAAATTCATATTAGGTATTTTCGAGAGTAAACTAGAAATTTCGAAAAATAAACGAAATTTAAAAATTATCTTTGAAAATTTTGAAATAAAAGATGGACAAATAGGGATCAGATAAATTTCGAGAATAAAATCAATATTTCAAACGATATAACTTTGAAGTCAACATTTCAGGAGAAACGTGAAAATATAACCTTGAAAAATTAGAATCCGGAGAAAAATCAAAATTTGTCAGATTAAAGAAAGTAGAATTTTAAAAATGTCGAATCAAAAAAAAAGTTGAAATATTCAAATGGGCAAAATTTTTAAAAAAAATTGAAATCTCGAAAAAAGCCTTTATTTCGAAAACATCTAAAATAACAAATAAGGAGAAAAATTCAAAAAAGATGATATTTGTCAAAATAGGTAGACATTTTGAAAACAGATGGAATCTTTTTAAAAAAAGTGAAAAATATTTAAAAAAGCCGTGGTTTTCAAAAAAGTCAATACTTCGAATAAAAGTCAATATCTTCAAAAAAGAAGAACTTTCTAAAAAGGTTAAATTTTTTAAATAAGTTGGAATTGAAAAAAAGATCAAAATTTTTGAAAAAGTGAACTTTTTGAAAAATTGCAAGTTTTAAAGTTCAAATTTTCGAAAAAGTTAAAGTGTTCCAAAAGGCAAGTTTTTCAAAAAAAAAAATAGTTGAATTTAAAAAAATCAAAACTTTCAGGACGTCAAAAATTCGAACATCGAAATTTTTAAAGTAAATATTTAAAAAAAAGTGTGATTTAAAAAAAAGCAAAATTGTTTAAAAAAGTCAAAATTTATAAATAAAATAAAACTTTCAAGAAAAAGCCGAAATATTGAAAAAATTACAAAAAAAGCCCAATTATGAAATAAACATTTTCAAAAAATTTAAAATTTAAAAAGTATTTAAATTTTTAAAAATAAATTCGAAGTTAACAAAGATTCTGTTTTTTTTAAAGATGGAATTTAAAATAAGTCCCAAGTACATAACTTTTGACAGTAACAGTTTGAGGAAAGGTCAAAATTATGAGAAAAAATTTTGGGTTCTCAAAAAAAAAAATTTTTTAACAGGTCAAAATTGTCGACAGATAATTAAACAGTTTCAAAAATTATCTAGGCAAGAATTGAGAATTCCATACAAACATATATTTGGTTTTGGTTGAATCTCGACCACAAGGGATGCTAGCAATATATGTATAAATGAAAAATTCCCACATTTCGGGAATAATTTTGAAAATAAAATAAAAATTACATAACAAAAGACTTCATAAAATTTCAAGAAAAAGGTCTACATGTTGGCATTAAATTAAAAATTTTAAATAAACATGTAAAAACTAAAAGTGCGAACTTTTTATTTCAAGGAAAAGTTGAAATTTTTATTAAGAATTCTCTAAATTTTTGAGAATGATAGATTTAAATTAAAAGGTGGGTAAAAATGTATACTTTTCTCTTTCAATTTTTATGATTTTCGTTATTTTAAGAATAACATTGTTTCGAAAAACAGAAATCTAAATTTAAAAAATATTTTCGAATCTTTGAGAAAAAGTCGAGATTTTAAATTCAAAGATTTCCATATTTTATTTTATGCGATTTTACAAAAATTGAATATTTTAATCGAAATTTTGAAATAATTGTTACACATGTGTTGACAGTTCTACTCTAAGCTTATACCTTACTTTTAATCAATTACTTAACTCATAATCGAAGGTTGTTTTATTGGTTTGTTAAAAAAAAAAAACTTTCATGAGGCGGCATTTCGAAGAGTCACATCATACTGAGAAAATTTACCGCACGACCCTGATAAAAAAGTCTCAAAATTTCGGCTTTTTAAGGAATTTTGAAGTTAGGAGCGAAATTCGAGGTTAAGCACGACAAACATTGAGATTAAAATCGAAATTTTGATAAAAGAATTTAAAATAGAAACCTTCTGAATGTAAAGTCGAAAATTTGAATAAAAAAATAAAAATTCAAATTCAAATTTGGAATTTTGAGTAAAAAAATAATGTTTCAAAAAAAGAAATGTGCTCATATCAAGTTTTTAAAATTTTGAATTTTTCTAAAAATGTTCCAATTTTGAGCGAAATTACGTAATAGATAAATTTTTAAGGTTTTTGTTCCGAATTTTGCTTCTGTCCAAAAATTCCAAGTTTAACATTTTTTCATTTAGACTTTTTAATCAAAATTTTCAGAAAATTGTCCAAATTTTAAGAAAAAAGTCAAAAATATTCAAAAAATATTAACCATGCGATAGTTGCGCTAGGTTTCTCAGGCCCGATCGATTTTATTTTTCGTGATAACGTGAACATGATAAAGTTTCTTGTAGTGCCCCTTCGTCTACATTTCTAAAATGTAATAATTACGTGTATTTTGCTATTAACTCCAGCACTGCCATTTACCTGACAGTGTAAGCACCGATTTTTCATGAGTTGGAGTCTGTGAGACCCAGCGCGACCATATTTTCCCAAAATAGTAGCGCGACTACCGCCGAGTTAAGGCAAAACTTCCAAAAAAGTAAAATTTATTTAAAAAAATTCAAATTTTTAATAATCAATTTAATTTATGAGTAACAAATTTCTCAAAATTTAGCCCCCATAAGCAAAATTTTGCATTTTTGCTTAAAAATTTTGCGTTTGTTCTAAGGTTTGAATTCTTTTCTCGAAATTCTTAATATATACTCAAAATTTTGAGATTTTTGTCAAAATTTTAGGTTAAATTTATTTTTCTAAATATAAATTATTCCAGTTTTTTATTTGGTATTGTTTCTGTTGTTTAAACTTAAAATATTTAAGCTCGAAGATTCCATAAAATTTTGATGAAATTGTTTTTATTTTCTTAAAATATCGATTTCCTCGAAATTTTATTTCTCAAAATTCTAAGCTTAAACTTGCTAAACTGAGCTAAAAATTCGGAATTTTTCAATTAAAGAAATTGGTCATAATGTCGATTTTTCGAAAATTTGTGTTTAAAAACCTTAATACTCAAAATGAAACTTTAAATCAAAAATTTCCAAAATAAAGTTGGAAAAAAATGACAACTAAGTTTGAAGTCTACGTTTCGAAATTAAAGTCGAACGTTTAAGATTGGGGTGAAAGTCCTGGAAATTATCTTTGTTGAATTAAAAAATCTAGGGTATACTAAAATTTTTGAGAGAAAAGTAGAAAATTTATAATTGAGTCCAGCTTTTGACTTTTTTCCGAAATGTTGAGGCAAAGCTGATCTTTGGGATTAAAGTCAAAATTGAAGAAAAAAACAATCTTTATAAATCGCACCTAAGATTTTGACTGAAAATAAAATATTATTTTGAAAAAAACAATTGAAATTACTTAAGTCGATATACTTCCAGACATATTTACTAATCGAGATGTGGAATATTTAGTCAACTTTCTGATATTCTGACGAGATTCCGAGAAATTTCGAAATTGAATTTAGAATTGTAGGAAAAACTTCTGAATTCTGGAGTTTAAAATCGAAATTTCGAACTTAAAATTTCAAAGTGGTCGAAATTTAAATTTTAAGCTTTCAGTACATGCGAAGTCTGTTGGTTTTATTAAAGTACTTGTTTTACATAAATGTTTAATTATGTGACGAAAAATTCAGTTTTTTTGCATGTGAAGAGCTTGTGTTCCGCATTCTGACCTTGTTTGATAAAAATAGTCTTGTCTTAGTATTAGCACGCAATCTCTAGTTTCTAAGAGCGACAAAGGACAAAGGACTGTAAGAAATGCGTTCGTTGATAAGATAACAGTTTTTGCTCCTTAAGATAATAACAATAAATATTAGATATGATAACTCAAAACTTTTTGTGAAATGGAAATTGTTGCTGATGTTGTCCAAAAATATGTATTTTGACAAAATTTTAATATTTTTTGTTTTCTTTCGTGCCTGGAAAACGGTGAGTATTGAAATAGCTGGTTTTATTCCTTGCACAATTCCTGAAAGGCCAATTTTTATTAAGTTTACCACATTTTAGAATTGTTTTATTTTTGCTTTACAGGGAAGTGAGTTAAACTGCAATTTTTTTTCGCAAATAATTAATAATAATAAGACCCTTTTAAGGGGATTACATTGTACTATCTAATTTAGTCATTATTAAAGAATTACAATTTACGAGGTTTCAAAGCATTATTTTGCCTGGCAAAGAACAACCTGATGATAAAATTCGCTCCTAAGGTTTTTTAAAACACTTAAAGCCGTTTATTGGATTTTTTGATCAAGACCCCAGGAAAATAGCAACAATAATATGGACAGGCTCAGACTGAGACCTGGGATCCACGGGCTCTCCACTTCAATTATAACTAAACATTTCTACAAAAAAAATATAATAATGAAATGTTAAAATTAAGGTCAAAATTTTAAGAAAGAAGTTAAAATTTCCAATAAAATTGAAAAAATGCCTAATCTGGAAATTTCGACCGATTTCTCCAAATTTCGACTTTAATCTCAACATTTTAACTTTTTTGCAGATTCTCAAATTTTAAGTAAATTTTCAAGTCTGTTAAGTTTTAAGAAAACTTCTAATATTCTAATTTAAAATAGCAAATTATATTATTTATGAAGAGTTTTTAGCTTAAAAAAATTATTTCTTCTCCCCATAATTGAGCCAAAAATTATACTTAATTCTTTCTAAGATTTCAAATGCAAAATCGAAATGTTGAATTAAACCTTGAATTCGATTTAAAAATTTTGAGCTTTTATTAAAAGTTTTGGTTTATGCTTGGAATTTGGAAAATTTAAAATTTAATAATTGTCTATACTTTCTCGTACTTATGACTATTGACAAAATGCAACGCAAGAAAATAAGTATTTTTTGTTTTACTCTATGAGAAGTTGGCGACACTGGTGGTAAGTCCCAATCCATACGAGACCCATACTACATATAAATATATGACGTAAATATTTCTCAAGTTCATTTCGCAAACTGATGTCTGATGAGCTACAAAAACTCTTAGACAAAATTAACGCACCACTTGATTAACGCCCTTATGAGAGAAAAATTGAAATAATTTATAATGCAAGATTATAAACTGGGTCCATAAAATCATTTGCGAAAGAAAGGGAAATATAACATTACTTTAAATCAGGGCATCAAACCACTATTCTTTCGTTCCTTTTTTAGGTTTTCGTTCAGGGAAAAAATCCTATAGGTTCCGTTTCGGTTTTTGTTCCGATAAAGAACGGTTTTTTGGTTTTGGGTTCATTTCCGGGTGACTCATTTTATAATTTTCTAAAAGTTTTTATTTGATTTAAAAATTGATTTTCTAACTTAATTTGGGTTACAGCATATAACTACTTAGGCAATGCTTAACATTTGAAGAAAATATGTCTCGCTTTTTTGAGTTTTTAAAAATTTTACGCTGAACTTCTAAATTCTGGGTTCATTTTGAGTTCAAAGTTCAAAAAAACTCCGAACCTTATTAAAAAAAAACTAGCTGATACCCACAATTTCGCCTAGGTGAAAAAGAGAAAGTATTCTTTAAAAAAAAACAGACAGAAATAATTCTGACAGTTTAATTTTTAAACTGTCAGAATTATTTCTGTTTATTTCTGTCAGTAGACAAATTTTGTATAGCGAAAATTTTAAAATCATTTTTATTTCTGACGATGAGCAGAAAGGTGAACTGCCCGAAACATTAAATTTAATTATCATTTATTTTTATCGTTAATTTTTACAATAGTTTTTAAGTGTTTTTTAGTGAGTGTTAAGTCACAAACAGCGATTGACAAACTAAGATCTAACGCAATCGCTGTTTGGGGCAATCTAGAAAAGAAAGAAGCAACGGCGAAGAAAATGCCAATCAGCAGGAATGGAATTAACGAAACTTCGCAAAGACGATACAGAGAATATTTTGAATTGATCTCGAAGTTCGAATGTTTGACCTTATTTTTGTAAATACAGACCATTCCTGAAACTTCAGACTCGAAATTTCAATTTTTTTGCAAATCTAACTGGGTTTGAATGCAATTTTTTCTAAACATTTCAATTCTTTTTAAAAATTTGAATTTTTTAAAAGTTTTAACTTTTTGCAAATATCGACTCTCCCGAGTGTTTTTTTATTCGATTTTTTTTAAATTTTGATTTTTTTCCCAAAATTCCAACTTTCTAAAATTGATTACTTTTTGATTTTCGATTTTTATTGAAAATTCCTAAACATTTTTCGACCTTTTTAAAGCATGTTGTCTTTATATTTTGAAAATTTTGAAATTTAAATGTTCTTTTTTTTTAGCTTCCACATTTTTCAAATGTTCATTTATTTTGTTAATTGCAAGACTTTTTCAGTTTAACCTTTCTGTAGGATTTTAATTTATTTTCCAAATTCTGAATTATTTGAAAATGTTTACACATAATTTCGGGTTTTTCGCAAAATTGTTAATTTTTTTTCAAAATTTTGAATTTTTTCTTTAAATTTAATGATGTTGAAAAACTGACTTTTGTAAATTTCTACCCCGTTTTTTTAAATTTTCATCTTGATCCAACTTTTGACAATTTCTCAAAGTTTTGATCTTTTTTGAAAACTGAGATTTTTTTTTAATTTCTATTTTTTCTCAAGGTTTGGACTTTTAGGTAGTAAATTGAACTTTTATTTAAAACAATCGATTTAACTTCAATTTTTGTTGTTTTGAAAAATTTAATTTTTCTCAAAATTTCGACATTTTTAATATTTATGAACTTTTTTAGAATTTAGGCTCTTTTCTCTTTTTGAAAATTTTGACCTTTTATCATCAAAATTTCGACTTTTTCTCGAAGTTGTAACTTTTTCAGAATTTGATTTTTTTTGGAAAATTTCCTTTTTTTTCAAAATTTCGACTTCCTGTAAGAAATTTGACACAACGTTCTTTTATCAAAATTTTGAGTTTTTGTTAAATTTTGGTTTTTTTATGATTATGTTGAAACATTTTTTTTTGAAAACCTTTACCTTATTTTTTGAAAATTTTCACTTTAGCTCAAACATTTTACTATTTCTCGAAGTTTTAACTTTTTTAACTTTTTTTTTTTGATAATTTCTGCGTTTTCCCAAAAATGTTCACTTATCTGAAAAATTCAATTTTTTTTCAAAATTGCAACGTGTGAAATCTTTTGATTTCTTTAGAATTTTAATCTTTTTTAAAAATGTTTACCTTTTATTATCAAAATTTGGACTTTTTTTGAAGTTAAGTATGGTTTTGTTCAAAATTTGAAGTTTTTTTTTGAAATTTTACATATTTTTTCAAAGTTTCACTTTTTGCTAAAACTTCGACATTTTTTTCAAAATTCATTCGTTCCAGAAATTTTTTTATTTTTTGAAGAATCTAATTTTCTAAATTACGGATTTTGAAATTTTGAACGAATTCTACAAAACGAATTCAAGACCTAACTAATTTTCGATTTTAAAGCCGCCTAAATTCAAAACAATGTAAAAAAAAATCGGACGGAGTTTCGAGGCTAAAGTTGAAATTTTAAGAAAAAGGTCTATATAGCGTTAACAAAACCAGATACAAATTGGAAGTTTAAATTAGTGATTTTTTAACATGTCACCGTTTCAAGTATACTCTCAAAATTTCGACCTCAATTTCAAGAGCCCGGTTTTAAATTGAAATATAAATGTTGTATTTTTTTCTTGAAAGTTTGACTGAAATTCCTAATTTCTAGGAAAAATTAGAAATAACGAGATTTTATCGAAAATTTTGAGAAAAAATAGCCAAATCCTAGAATTTTTGGAAGTTTTAGTATGTTTTCGTAAAAAAATCATTAGATTTTGAGATCTTGAGAAAAAAATTGGCATATTAAAATTAAAGAGAAATTTGTAGGAAAAAATTCAAGAAAACTCGAAATTTTTATTAATTACTTCAAAAAAATAGGGGTAGTAGATTATAAAAGGGAAAATCCAAGTTTAAGAAAAAAAACAAATGTTGAGTGTTTGTTCTGAAGAAAAAGTTGGAATTTTCAGAAAAATCCGAATTTGCAAATAAAATTGTCAAGAAACTGTGCTTCAATGAAAAAACTGCTTTAGTCAAAATTTACAATAGAACATAACATTTTTATTTTAAACTCGAAGTTTTAGGAAAAGAGAGGAAATATTTCAAGAAAGAGGTTCAAATTTCAAAAAAGAACCGTAAATTTTGAAGAAAGAATATTCAAGTTATACAACTTAAAATTCAATTTGGTTTGAAATTTTGGGAATAAAATCAACATTTTCCTAGAATATGTGAAAATTGTAAGTTTCTAATCGAACTTTCAAAAAAAAATGTTCTTTAAAGTAAACTCGTAATTTTGAGATTAATGTTGAATGGATTTGTATAAAATTTTGAAAAGGAAATTTCTAAATAAATCCCAAACTTTAGGGTAAAGTAAAAATTATTCGACAAAATAACGGTTTTTTCCGATTTCCGGTTTTTGGTTCGAAGCCCCGCTTTAAATTATTAACCACTTCTTTTGTTAAAAATTAGTGAAATACGAAAAGGAAAATTAAAATGAAAATCATTTAAAAAATTGAAAACGATAGAATTAATAGATGGAATGGATGTCAAATAACTTGTAGGTCTTTCTTTACTCCCAACTACCACATACATACGCCTTGGCATGTTAGTGTCAGTTATGAAATTTTCAATATTAATTTGGAAAATATTTTCTCATTCTATAATTAATGCATTCGCTGTGATTGAGAAGTGAAACGACCTAGAACATTTCTTTAAGATGGTCCCATAAATGTTCAATGGGATTGAAGTGGGTAATGTGTAAGGTAGGTAGGTATTTTATTAACAGATTATCAACAACATCTAAGTAGTCAATAACTTGTCCAACTAAGTGGAGGCGTGCATCGTCCTGCAATAATGAAAAAGTTGGGACCAGAAAAGGAGCAAATGGCATTATGCCTTTAAGTCAATGTTTTATAGCTTAATAATTCGCATTCGTAAATTTCTCACGTATAAAAACCAACTCTGCATGAGCAACGAAGCGGATGCCCTCCCAAAGCATTACGGAGTTCTTGCAGAATGCAAATCCCTCTCGCTTTCTCCTCTAGACATGCTCACGTCCTTCAGGAAGTTTTAAGCTAAACCTGGTTTTGTGAGTGAATCAAATCTTCTTCCAATCAATAGCAAACCAATGTTGACGATTTCTAGCAAATTCCAATCTTTAAACATTCTGCTTTCTGTCAAGTAATGACTTTTTTACTGGTTCTCTGCTTATTAATTTGGCTTTATTTAAACAATTTTCAATTATTCCAGATGATATTACAACAGTTCGAATCGCGGATACCTCCTCTTTTGATACATTATTAATGGTTCTCTGGTTCCCTGGTTGCTGAGAGCTCATTGCCTCGAAAAAGGCCATCTCTTTGATTGGTATATTGTTTTTGCTTTTAATTTGGCTTTCTGAGGTGAAATTCTGTTCCATTAAATCCTTTGGCCATGCGATTTGTACTGGAATGATTTCTTTCTAATAGTGACAGCATAATGCATCAAGTATCTCTTATCCACTAGAGTTAATTCCCTTGCTTCCCTTTTAACGGACCTCTACATGGGCAATTTATTTTTATAACTCGAAACACTAATATATGAATGCTAAAATATTTCCGATAAAATTTAACAAAAAAGAGCTCAACAGCATTTTTCAACCAGCAACTTCTAAACGAATTTTAAATCATTTGTTGTTAAAAGCGAGTAATTGACGTTTGCAATTTTAAAATAAAACCACATTGGCTTGGAAAGTCAGAAAATGTCCAAATCCTACTTATAAGGCACTCGACAGATTAAACATTATCATACTCTCAGAATGTTTTTAAAAAAAAATGTTAGTGGTGCATTAATTTTGTCCAAGAGATTATATTTTTAATAATGATGTCTGAATTCACTAAAGTTGAAAATGACTTTCAGGTTTCGGCACTGAAGACTCTCGAAGCCGACTCAACCCCAGAAGACTGCTTATCCACCCTCAATGCCACCTTAAGCGAACAGTCGGATTTCCTAAAGCAAAGCAATTTAACAATCAACAATTTACATTTCAACAACTTACGAAATCTAAACTACGAGGTGCAAAAGATCCAAGACCGAATCAACGATGACTTTCGCACCATAGAAGACAAACATCTAACACCTTATTGTGGTGATAAGGGCGAAAAAGCGCTGGCAGGTGTCAAAGCTTCATTCGCTCGCTACGCTAACGGCGCCGTTGCCAAATTTCAACCATTCGATGCCGAGTTTCAAAAATTTCAAATTGAAGATCTTCAGCAGGATCTGACCAAATGCAATTCCGATGACACTTGTCGTAAAACCGTTTTACAAACATGTGCAACCAGGGGCGCTTCCTTAAAAACGCTTACCACTACCATTGAAGAATTTGTTGGTGGTTTTGAAAAAGATATCGCTGGAAATTACAACGAATACCTGACTATGGCGAATGATACGTACAATACAATTGAGAATTGTCTTGTGGCAGCTGTACGCAACATGTTAAGTCAGCCGTTGAGCAGAGTAAGTTCCAAAATTGGGGATTACCCCAAGAAGTTGTCAGATCTGATAGATTCTGAACACCATGACTTGGCTAGTCTCGTTGATGATTCTATTAATGATTTACGGTATAACAGCGAGCAAAATTACGATGCGGTTAACGTCGAAGAATTATTCATTGAAAAAATTGGTTGCAAACTTTATAAAAGGGTGGGTAAAATATTTAATAACTTCAAATCTCGAGTAGAAATGATCAACGATGAGGCTTCTACCAGTGCAGACAAATTATTGCGGTCATCATATTACACTTTTAACAACTATCAATCGAAATTCGATACGCAGAAGCAGACCATCAATGATGCGTTTGCCAAAGATGGATACGGTCGCTTTCTCTATGTGTCATACTATAAAGAAGATCTAGAAAAACTTGAGGATCAACTTGATTCATTCAATACTAAAATGAGAGCAAACGTAAGTGAGATCTTTGAAAAACCAATTGAGACAGTTAAAGTGCTTGCGAAAGACGCCATGTCCAAATCATCAAAAGAAGCCTATTACAGCTACTGCAGCCGAAACGTTTCCAAAATTTTTGACTCCGTACTTGAGAACATCACCGCAAAATACAAGGATATGTTTAAGACGAGTTCTAACTATTCCATTAAATTATTAAATTCCAGCAGAGTCTACACTGAAAACATTGCACAGCTTCTGGATTTTGCCAAACTAAACACTACGGGTGTCAGCCCCGAAAAAAAACAGGATTGCCACCTTGAATCCTCCTTAAAAAATCTAACTCATATTCGAGATAAATGTTCTAATTTGGTGGAATCCTCGCCGATGAGTTTTAACGTATTGGCGAGAATCAAAATTGAGAAAACTGCTCAAAATTTGGCTTCCAACATTAATGGGTATTTAGATGATATTGAAAAATGTTCGCCCCATTACACCTGCCTCAGTGACATATTCGGCCAAATTGAAAACATTAAGGGTATTGTTATGAGTAAGTATCAAGATTTGGAAGCAGAACTGGAAGAGCTGTACAGTTTGAGCGAAGATAAATTGAGAGAGTCATCCAGACAATTTCTTAATTTGTCGGATCGGATGTATGATTGCCTCTATAAATCGAGTGGTAATGTTTACCGCTCCTTTGGTTTTGTAATTTTGTTAATCTGTTCCATGTTTGTAAATGCTGTTTAATAAAAGCTTAAATATTGCTTAATTGTTACCAAAATAATATTCCAACTTTAAAGTGTTTGTTTCAGTAAAGTTTAAAGGATACGTTTTTGGCGGCATTCAGTAACATAAAGATACCTTTTTTTTTAACTATGCTTTTTGTCCAAATTAAATATTGATCACGAATTATTATTATTATTTTCTTCAATAAAACTCTTCTTTGAATGGGATTTTTTGCAAAAACAAACCAAATCACAATTTTTTAAATATTAGATGTTCAGCATATAATTCAGAAGTCGTAATTTTTGCTGCAAAAAGAAAGCAGGCCTTATATTTTTTCAAATTTGTCTCAAAATATTTTATTTTTTTTGAATTTTAAAAAATTTATCCGTATAATTCGACCTTTTTAACAAAAATTAGACATTCTCGTAATATTCAATTTTAATCTATATTTTTTTTCTAATTCTCTGAATTTTGATTTGTTGATTAAAATACAGCAATACCCTGACTTACGCTACCCTGCCTTATGTGAACTCGGATTTACGCGATTTTTGATGACTCTTTTCCGCTCATAAATTTTTCCCTAGACGCTGTGATATCAGTGAAACTGTTTTTATAATGTGAATGTCATTAATAGAAAATGCGTAAAAGGACTTTTATCGAATATTGCTAAAAACATACTTTTTAAGGTTTCGTTATATCAAGTGATAAAAATTGTTGACGAGAGTTTAGCTGGTGACTGCAAACTAAAAATAGTTATAAGTTACAAAAGGGAAACAGTTTGGAAAATAAAGCCACAATGATTGCGTTACAATGCAAGGAAAAGAATATTAGCGTGTCATGAAAAAAATCTGCCCGAAAATAAAAGAATCATTGTCTCGTCAGAAAAATTTGTTTAATTTTATAAATATTATTACATTTTTAAGTAAGTTTAATTTATGTAATAATGTAATTCATTCATTTATGTGTAGAAAAATAAAAATGTTTATAAAATATCTTTCTTTTATATACGTGTACACTCTTGTTTAGCTTAGCCCCTGATTCGAATTAATCAAAATTTATATGCATTTATGGAAAAGTTGATCAATCGACAAATAAAAAGCTATAGACAACTATATTAGCAGGAAGTTAGAAATTAAAGATACCACTGATAATGAGAAATGCATGATTGTCGACGCCCTCGAAAGCAAAGGAATATTCCAGACTTTTAAACTGGAGATTAATTGCGATCATAAAGATGATCTACTCAAACCTGAATTTTGGCCAAGAAGTTTTACTGACAGGCGATTTAATTTTCCTAAAAAAATCTAACTGAAGAAAAAGGAGGTCCAATTTCAAAAAACTTAATGATCTACCTTCAGTCAAGAAGAAGATCTACTAAATCTTGTGTGTACAATGTGCTTAATTCCAGCATTATATATTTTAATTGTCAATGTTATATAAACAACAAAGATAATATTGCTTTACTAATCGATCATTGGAAGCCTAAGATCGTGTCTTTGAGGGAGACACACCTGAAATTCAATTATTTGAACTGAATATCGATGGGTACAGATTGGAACAGTCTACTAGTAATAACAGGAGAACTGCAGGACTTATAGCTTCAATTAGATGTAATTTTAGATATAAAGTTAAAACCGTATAGTGTGCTGATAATTAAATATGGTCGTTGTCTCTGAAATTATCTATATGGTGTTAATTACTTGTTGTCTGCACTGTACCATCCACCCTAAAGGCATGATGCTAAATTTGTAAATTTTTTTAATAAATATCTGGATGAAATATGTGAATTTAATGGTATTAATATTATAGTGGGATACTTTAATTTTGATTTGCTGAAACAGAATAATCAATGAGATACACACTAATGGAATGATCTAAATGGTGATAACACCTATCAGAATAGTTTCGCGAAGCCAGACATTTATTGATTATATAGCAACAAATAACAAACATCTTTAACATAGAGTACATCTAACATTTAAAATTAGTGACTATTCCAACCTGTCAATTGCTCTAAATCAACAAAAAGAACAAACTACTGATATCATAAAATATCAACTAAAACTATAATCGTGATCAGTTATAATAAGAGCTAAAGGACATTGATTGGAACAATAGTATCTCTGATGTGAATATGCTGGCTAATTCTTTTGTCGCAGATATTAGGAACATCCCAGACAGTACGTGCCTTAGAGTCAAAATTGTCCAGAAAGAAAAATACTATAACACAATGTAAATAGATGAAATAGGATTTAGAATAGAATTGTAGAATTTAGTAAATAAAAAAAAGTTTCTAGAAGGTTCTGATAAGGGGAAAGCTGCCGCGATAACGAAACAAACGGCAGATAAGCGTTCCAGACATTTCGGCAAACAATAAGCCTTATCTGCCGAAAAGCCGGGGGCCAAAACTATAAAAAGGCGGTCAGCTTTCCCTCGAGTCAGTCAGTTAGAAGTCAGTGTAGTTAGTGGGTTAGCAATTAGTAAATAATAAGTGAGTTACTGTTCAATTGAAGTGTGCCGAGTTAATTTGGTAATAAAGTGGTGTAATTCACACGTGGCAATCAATTCGAACCGATAAAGCCCGTAACATCTGGTATCAGAAGCGGGATTATTCGTGAGTTTTCGTTCGTGGCCGAGAAAAAGGGTTTTTAAAAACTTGCGGAAACACTTCACAAGCGTCTGAAGACTTTATTGGATTGTATTATTATTGTCTTTTTACATTTATTAACTTAACACTACTGATGGTCATAACACAATCTTATATGAAAAGGAAGTCCTCTTCTTTTATAGGTTTCGGATACTGACGTTGAATGCCGGTGTGCGTCTTCAAGGTCAGCATTGCTGCGTAGTTACTGGGTGGACTCAAGGATGTAACTCGTGGATTGTACTTATTACTCAAAAGAAATTCGTGCCAGGTGCCGTGGTTGACTTTATCTCAGACGTTTTAAACTGTTAAAGAGTTGTACGAGGCGCGTCAAGTAAAATCTTGAACATTCTACTACGCTTTATGGATACAAGATTAAAATCGTCCAAAATGGAACAACAAATGCAAGCGTTATTAGCAATGTTTAAAGATCAAGCAGAAGAAAGACGGCAAGAAAAAGAACAGGAGGAAGAACGAAGACGACAAGACGAAAAACGAAGACGACAAGAAAAAGAACAGGAGGAAGAACGAAGACGACAAGATGAAGAACGAAGACGACAAGAAAAAGAAGAAGAAGATCAGAAAATGAATGCAGAAAAACAAGAATTGCATAGTCTATTAGCAAACATAACAGAAAAAATGGGAGTAGACGTTACAAAAATGAAAGAAGTAATGAAAGAACAAATTACCGAAATGAGAAAAGAAATGACAGAAGAAGTAAAAGAACAAATTACAGGAATGAAAGGAGAAATGAAAGAACAAATTACAGGAATGCGAGAAGAAATGCAAGAAGAGATTGGCGAAATTAGGGAAGAAATTGGGGAAGTAAAAGAAAAATTCAACAGCAAGCTTCTTGATTTGGAAAATGCAACAAAAAGGGATATCAGCAACATAAAAAATAACATGAAAAAGTTGCTAAGTGGACAAAGCACACAACAGGAATCCGAAAGTGTACCTGCTAGTTCTTCCCAAAAAGTAAAACCTTCGACCTATGACGGAAAAACATCCTTCCACACCTACAGAAAACAGTTCGAAGCTGCTGCTAAGGCCAATCAGTGGACGGAGGAAGTAAAGACAACTCATTAGTGGTATCCCTGCGCGGAGATGCTCTGGAATTACTCCTAACTCTATCGGATCAAGAACAAGCCAATTATGAAGATCTAGTTAAGGCTTTAGAGCTGAGATTTGGGGACCAACATTTGCAGCAAGTTGTCCAGTCGCAACTGCTAGTAAGAAGGCAGAAAAGTGGAGAAACGCTGCAAGAATTCGAGGCTGACGTTAGAAGATTGGCGTACATCGCCTATCCAACAGCACCAACCGACTTTCTGGAACTCCACGCAGTTAGAATCTTCATAGAAGGAATAAGAGACCCGGAAGTTCAGAGAGTGATACGCCTGTCAAACGTACGAACATCAAGGGAGGCACTGATTAGAGCCTTAGAGTTTGAAGCTGCTTATAAGGTTTCAGAGCCAGGGGCGTCACGGAGAATTAGGAAAACTGACATCGAAAAGGCCGCGAATGACACTGATCTCGCGAACATGAGCGCTAACATAAAAGAAATGAATGCGAGTATGAGTGCTAACACGTAGGAAGTAAAGGGAATGAACGCGAATATAAGCGCTAGCCTAAAGAAAATGGACGCGAGCATCCAAGAATTGGTAGGAACTCTAAAAGGCAGATCCAACAGAAGCACATGTTACAATTGTGGCAAACCGGGGCACTTCAAGAAGGACTGCAGATCAGTCCCAAGAAGTCGACAAGCCTCACAGCAGGAAAACTAAAATCAGCCAGTGGGAAGGGGCACTCACTGGCTGATGTCGAGCAACAAGCCCCCAAAACTCTTATCATTAAACAGATAAAAAGGACAATGGAAAGTTTAGTAGTTGCAGCCAGCGTAGATGGAAGGAATGTACAAGCCACAGTCGACATAGGCGCCATGATTACTTTAGCACGAAGGAACATTCTTCCGTCACAACCGAAGGTACTGTCGCAAAGAATGGTCCTCAGGACAGTTATGGGAGATACTGCGCCAATTATAGGAGAGGTAGACGTCATGATTGCTCTGGGAAAACTAAGGATTTTGCATCGGGTGTTGGTGGCAGATATCGAAGACGAACTGATTCTGGGGATGGACGTAATCAGGCAACATGGCTTTACTTTCGACCCAGCGCAGAACATTTTAAAGATTGGAAATGAAGAGTTTGTCCTGACTACACCAAAGGACACTCCAAAGGAGGTAAGACTGTTTGCCTGCAAAACAGCTGTGGTGCAGGGAAGCAGCGAGAAGACGGTTGTGGCTGTGATGGAAGGAGATTTGGGCTGCTGCGTTGGATTAGTGGAACCGACTTATGACATTTCCAACAATTTACTAGTGTCGAGATCCGTGGTTAAAGCATCTCAGAAGGTACCTGTGAGAGTTGCCAACGTGTTCCCAACAGCACGCTCAATCAAAAAGGGTAGTACTCTGGCAGTCTGTACCCCGATAGCCTCAATAAGCTCCTTGGGTGACAGTTGTGCTCCAGTGCAGGAAGCAAAGATTGGGCAAGTCAAGTTGGAAGTGAACTTGAATCACTTGTCCAAGGAAGAAGTAGTTCTGGCTAGATCATTTCTCAAGAAAAACAACGGCGTTTTTACCGATGGAGACCGAAATCTAGGAAGGACGGACGTAGTTCGACACAAAATCAACTTCGGCGATCCAACACCTATTCGTCAACACCCTAGAAGATTACCGGTGGCCAAGCAAGAGGAAGTCGCGGGACTGGTTAAGAAGATGATAAAGGATGGAGTCATTGAGATGTCCAATAGTCCATGGTCTTCTCCTGTAGTCTTAGTTACAAAGAAGGAGAGGTCAACAAGATTCTGTGTCGACTACCGAAAATTAAACGACGTCACGAAGAAGGACAGCTACCCCTTGCCAAGAATTGATGACACCCTAACAACCTTGTCTGGATCCACCTGGTTTTCAACTCTGGACTTCAAAAGTTGATATTGGCAGGTGAGCATAGACACCGATGACAAAGAGACGACGGCCTTTTTTTCAGGGAGTGGATTATATCAGTTCACGGTTATGCCTTTTAGACTATGTAACGCACCGGCTACTTTCGAACGTTTAATGGAACTGGTACTTCGAGGACTCACTTGGAAAACCTGCTTGGTTTACCTAAATGACGTCATGGTGATGGGCAAGAGCTTTAAAGAACATTTGGTAAATCTTCAAGAAGTTTTCGACAGATTAAAGCAAGCCAACTTAAAGCTGAATCCAAAGAAGTGCTCTTTGTTCCAAAGGAAAGTAGCAATTTTGGGCCACACTGTATCAGCCGCAGGAGTTGAAACAAGTATCAGCAACACTCAAGCAATTCGTGACTGGCCAAGACCCAAAGACAAACATGAACTGAGGAGTTTCCTGGGGATATGTACCTATTACAGAAAATTTGTGAAAGGTTTTGCCAACATCGCTGCACCGTTGCATCATCTAACGGAAGGAAGAAGGCCGTACGTTTGGACTCCCGACTGTGATACCGCTTTCCGAAAACTGAAGTCCTCCTTGTGCACAAGCCCTATCTTGGCTTATCCTCAGCAGATTGGGAAGTTTGTGTTAGACACAGATGCCAGCAACGTCGGCATTGGAGCTGTGCTGTCCCAAGTTCAAGGCGGTGAAGAAAGAGTAATCGATTATTACAGCAAGATCCTGACGAAGCCGGAAAGGAACTACTGCACCACTAGGAAGGAACTACCTGCGATAGTGAAGACCGTGGAACACTTTCACAAGTACTTGTACGGGCAAGAATTCCTCATCAGAACAGACCATTCGGCACTTTCTTGGTTACTCCGAATGAAGAACGCGGAGGGACGGACGGCTAGATGGTTAGAAAGGCTTCAGCAGTATCACTTTAAGGTGCATCATCGACCGGGACGACAGCATAACAACGCTGATGCTTTGTCCAGAAGATCTTGTGGGGATTGCAAACACTGCAGACGAGTTGAGGACCATGAGAACATGGTGGATATAAGGGTCACTTCTGTCCAGCCAGAAGACGAATGGACTGTCGAAAGTCTTCGGGAGCTACAGAAGAACGACGCTGATATTGGACCCATATTGGAATGGAAAGAAGCTGGAGACAGACCGGAATGGCAAGAGGTTTCCGACAGAAGTCCAGCTCTTAAGAATTTGTGGGCCCAATGGAAATCCCTCCAGGTCGAGGACGGAGTACTGAAGAGAGCATGGGAAAGCGCGGATGGAAAGCGTGTCAACTTGCAGTTGGTGGTGCCTCAGGAGAAGATTCCACAGGTCTTGTGGGAGGTGCACAATGGGACCTCTGGTGGACACCTAGGGATGAACAAGACCCTGGAGGAGGTTCGAAAACGGTTCTATTGGGTTAACTGCAGGGAGGACGTCGAGCGGTGGTGCCGGAAATGTGTCACCTGTGCTGCATCCAAAGGTTCTCGTACAAGAACCAAAGGGGCCCTGAAGCAATATAATGTGGGAGCTCCATTTGAAAGAATTGCAATCGATGTGGCAGGACCATTCCCAGCTTCAGACGATGGAAACAAGTACATCCTGGTGGCAATGGATTATTTCAGCAAATGGCCTGAAGCTTATGCCATCCCGAACCAGGAAGTCACCACAGTCGCAAGGGTTCTTGTGGATAACTTCATCTGTCGATTTGGTGTTCCCTTGGAACTACACTCGGACCAGGAAAGGAACTTTGAATCTAGGGTTTTCCAAGAGGTGTGTCGCCTTCTTGGAATAAGGAAAACTCGAACAACACCTCTTCATCCACAGTCTGACGGAATGGTGGAGAGATTTAACAGGACCTTAGAGGAACATCTTTCGAAGACCGACTGGGACCGACATCTACCACTGTTTCTGATGGCCTATCGCGCGGCAACTCATGAAACTACAAGTCAGACTCCGGCAAAAGCGATCTTCGGGAGGAAACTGCGGCTTCCGTGTGACTTGGTGTTTGGATCACTAAGGGAGATCCCCAGGGTTTCGTAGATGACTTGAGGGAAGCGATATTGGAGACGCATGCTCTGGCGCGGACGAAGATCAACTTGGCGACGGACCGGATGAAGGCCAGGTGTGACGTGAATGCCAATCATGGTGGTTTCAGTGAGGGCGAATTGGTATGGCTATACAACCCTCAGCGAAAGAAAGGAGTTTCGCCGAAGTTTACGCCATCTTGGGAAGGGCCGTACAAAGTGGTGAAGAGGATCAACGACTTGGTATACAGGATCCAGCGTAGCTCCAGGAGTAAAATGAAAGTAGTACACCTGAACAGACTATGCAAATATAGATGAGGCAAAGCTTGTATCATGGGTTGCATCGCAACATCCATTGATACAAACGTCCTCGGCGTGACTTTACTTTCATCTAGTTCGACAGATGACCAATTAAATGTTCTGTAATTAAACAGTTAAACGTGCTTAAAATTGCAATTGCAATCTGGTTTTCATTAGATTCTAATGAAATTAGATTTCAATTGCATCGTGATAAACTTGTATATATTCATATACACAGCAGGAAAGTCAAACACTGTCCATAGGGAGAATTTTAATGAGAGATTTAACATTGAGAGCTAATAGTGGGATAGATGGGCGGCGCCTTGTATTCTCCTACACCGGTGTAAACAATTCAACGCAGAGGGCAGCGGTGGAGATTTCAGTAGTACATCATAGCTTCTAACGTGTTTTGTTACGGGATTACTACTGGCAGGCAACAATTTTATTAAAATTTGCGTACCACATGCTGTTTGTTCTTTTAGTTCGTTGATTTAATCAACGTCTGAGGCAAAATAAAACTGATATTCTTTGATAACCAAAATAAATAAACGACATTTCTTAAACAAAATAAATAATAATTCCAATAAAGAATATAACAAATAACACTTTAAACATTACAATATGAGTTCATATAGGTCGCCAGACTGTGCTGAACAATATTCCAGTCTGTTGTAAAACTCTCGACGAGTTTTTCCTAACATCTAAACTGGAAGATACGAGCATTTTGCGCCAAAGTAGGGGAATACGTTCAGCGGCAGTAGAAAACTATGGAAGGGACAATTCTTAGCGTTTTACATGGACAATGAAAATTTTTCCTTATCTGTATACAAGGTTTATTATCTCAGCAGAGAAGCATGCTTCAATTAGCATGTAGCGAAAATGTTTGGGTAAGAAACAGTTAAAAGTCACCCAATGGGGGTTTACTCTCTTAGATACACGACAGACTAGCGGCTTTAAGTTGGAAGTGTATACAACCACCGTACCATATTGATGAGGCCAAGGAAAGCCGAAGGTAGTTTATGGTTGCGGTTGTACATATATTCAATTTTAAGCACGTTTAACTAGTGAATTACAGAACAGTTAATTGGTCATTTGTCGAACAGTAATTCCTGTCCCTAAGGTGCAAAACACTAATGCCATAAAGAGTTCTGGCCAATCATCACGGTCCCCATCTATACACTGTTGAAATTATGTGCAAAAAAATAGCATCTTAAGCATTGTGTTTATTAATAATATAATTGTTCCAAATCAATCGGTTTTCGCGAAAATCACTCTTGTGAGTCAGTTGTTGTTAGCTAGCATATGTAGTGATTTTATTAGAGCTGTGATAATTTTGGTTTAGCTGTATACTTGGATTTTGAAAAAGTAGGTAGGCAAATATTAATACAAAAATTACAATATTTAGGAGCGAAGTATAATGTCTTCAAGTGGTTCAAATCTTACTTAAGTAATAAGAGTCCAACGTGTAATGTATAAAAATTCCATGTCTAAAGTTGTAAATGTAAAATACGGTGTATCGCAGGGAACAATTTTGGGTCCATTATTGTTTATATTGTACATCAATGATATGGTAAAAGTGATTTGTAAATATAAAATGAGTTTGTTTGCCGATGACACAATGCTCTATATAGTAGGGTAAAACCTAGATTTGGACGAGGATCTTAACAATTTATTTAACTGGCTCTGCGATAATAAATTAAGTTTAAATGTAAGTAAATCTAAATTTTGCTTATTCGCCAAAAAGTCAAAAATAAGTTCTGTAAATATTAAAGACATGCAAATTACCGTGAATGGTGAAAACATTCCTTATGATAAAGAAATCAAATATTTGGGTACAAATATGGATTCCAACCTCAAGTTTTGTGCCCATGCGAATTATGTTATGGGAATATATGCAAAAAAGTTGGATTTATAACTAGATCTGTTTTAGGGTTTTAAGAAAACATCCCATATATGTAGATATTTGCTACAATGGAAATAAATGGAAAATAATAAAAATATTTGTTGTAAGAATAGTTCTTAAAAAGAAAACAAAATCGTTATCAAACTTAATATCAAGAAATATTCAATGTGCCAAAAAAGATATCAAATGTCCCCCGAAAGGGTGCCTGTACCATGGACGGGAAGTCAAGCCATGTATTAACTAACCCGTTCTAACTTGCTTCCTTACTTCTAGCCACCACCCTCTCCTTGCGGATTGCAGTGGAGTGGAATAAGGTTCTTTTAAACGGTCACTTTGATTATCTGACTTAACCCCCCGGAATTTATTTTTACGGGGTCACCTAAAATCTGTTATTTTAAGAGCTTAATACGATTACAGCAACATTTGTTTTGAATGATTTATGTAGTCATTTAAAAAAAATCGTGTTCTTTAAATTTAATGTAAATATGTAATATGTTTTTGAATTTCAATAAAGAATTTTGCTTCAGATATTTTAAATGCCCTTCAAAATAACTAATTTTTTAGAAAAGCGTGGGCATATTTTTTGCATGGTCGTTTTTTAATGTCCAATACTTTTGACATATTATTTGTGTATTCTAGTAGTCCAGAATCAACCTTTGGTACTTCTATTAGCAAGAGGAGCTTATGCAATGTTTCGATTATTTTATGTGTCTATTAACAAGTACTTTATAGGCAGCTTTCCACGCCATTTGTATTTATAAAGAAATAGTCACACAGCAACATGAAAAGGATACATTAGAATTCAACAAACAACAAAAAAAATAAAAAATCTTTAAGGTGTTATTAATTATTGATACCCCTTGAAACTCCATGTAATTTTAGGATATCTCCTGGCTTCAATTAAACTGACAATGAGTAGATGTTCAATACATTTTTCGTCCATTTTTAAAAACATTCACAATTGCCTTCTTGAAGTCCCTTATTCATCAAATTTCCACTGCCTTCTTTATAATCGAGGTCTCGCTGCATAACGTCTACTTCTATATAAATAAGTATAAACTGCTGAATAATACGTTTTACGAACCTGAATTTATATTACTGCTTATATAATCACCTTGCATAATATTCAATAGTAAATTTAGTCACAAAAAATGGGCCAAAGTAATCCTGGTTTAGGGTTTTTTAAAGTTTTGCCTTCTTTCGAAATTCCGTTATTTTTCTTAAGATTGGGCTTTTTTAAAAAATGTTGATCCTTTACAATCTGAATATTCAGAAATTTTGACTGGATCCTTAAACTTTGATTTCCTAAGTGATGCCCAATGTAAACTTATTCTTTATTTTATGTTTAGAATTCGATTTTGCATATGACATTTTGTTATGGCTGTCCAATTATGAAATATCCTGTATAGTGATTTACAGGGATGTACGGGGATTTATAGAGATTTAAGGGGTTTTACGGGAACTTAAGGGAATTTTCAGGGATTTACGGAGATTTGCGGAAATTTATGGGGATTTATCAGGATTTATTGGGAGAAGAGGGGATTTATAAGAATTTATTTGCCAAAAAGGGTTTACGGTGTACACAATTTTGGGCAGATATATACCCCCCGCATTTTTATTAATATTGGTTTTTTGACTCTTTGAAAATTTTAATTTGTGTCAAAATTCGCCTTATTTTAGAAATTTCGTCTTTAATCACAAAATGAGATCTTTTATATTTCTGGAAATGTTAACTTTTTTCTCAAAATTGGATTATCGTTTTATGTAATAATAATGTAGGGGAGACTGGGGTATTCTGGATCACGGGGAATTGCGGACCAGCTTCATATTTTTTTTTTCTAATAGTGGTTGATAGCTAACTGTCGTCGGCTCGCCTCATGTTAAGCTCATTTTCCCTTCAGTACTCGACTTGTGTACACGAACCGTTACCTCGCTTGGATACCAAATAAAAACGGGATACATCGAAATTTTTTTTTCACTTCAGATTTTCTTCCAATTTGACCACAGTTTTCGAGAACCAACTCAGGTAAATATTTTCTTATAATTCGCGGAACCTCAAGTCTTCGACAGAAACATGAGATTTTGCGTGAAGTTTGTACTGTGTTACTCATATGCTGCCATATTTTAAAAAATGATCTTTTGTCGTGGAATTGTGGATCACTCAATTCTTTACATTTCACAAGCTAATTTCGTTTATTTGATGCATATAAGTGATTATTTATGCAAATTTTTAGCACAGCATTTTTTTTCGGCAATTTCTAATAGTTTTCTGATAAAATAATAATTTCGTTTGGAACTGATTTTCATTGCCATCTGTCATTCCACTTCACTTTGTTTCTCTTTTCTAATAAATCTTCTGCATCTGCATTCTGCATTCTGAATCAAAAACAAGAAGGTTTTTCTACTACATTTTTCCATTTTTAATCGATTTACAAAGTAGTCCGTAATTCCCCGACATTTTTCAAAATCGTAAAAATGCAATTTTTGCGCCAACTGTTATAAGTTGTATAATTTAATACAATTTGACCAATCTGCTGCGAACCAAAGAGAAATTATTAGTTGTACTACAAATTCAAGCTTTGAAATTTTCAGAAAAAAATATTTTTTTGTCAGTTTTTAGCCAATATAAAAAGGCGGTCCACGATACCCCAGTCTCTCCTACAAAGTTATATTTTTCAAGAAAGAACTAACTCACAAAAACGTAAAATTTCAGTAGATATTAGATATGGAAATTATAATGTTATTGGTTAATATATAGTTATATGTAATTTATAAATTAGTGTCAAACTTTAACGATTTCTCAACAACTGTATTTTGGAGTTGGTTGTTGGTTCCATTCTGTAAAAAGTGATCCAATTTTAAAAATATATCATTTTAATATTCACAGCTCCGGTGTTGGGCAAATTTAAGTTTGGCACGATTAAAAATTAAAACTAACATTTTATTTTAACTAACGATTGACGATTGAATTAGTTTGGATTGAATTGGCTTTAATCGTCACTAAAAATTTTAATGGAAAATTCAGCTTTGAAATGTAGGGAAATTTAAAAAATATCGAATTATAAACTGCCTATAAACTGTTCATACTGAGAAAAAATTACTTTGTAAAATTTCAACTGTAAAATTTTAAATTAAGCTTTGAATTCGTTAAATTTTGATTTTTTAAAGTATTGTTGCGCGTTATCGGTTCAATGATTAACACTTGGTGAATTGTAACCACTTTATTTCTAAATTGATTCCGGAACACTACTATTGTAATTTACTAACACTGTTTAATTATCTAAGTTATTCATTGACTTCTAACTTACTAACTGACGGAAAAGCGACTGCCTTATATAGGATCCGGTTCGGGTTCTAGAAGAATCCAACAGATAAGGCTTATCGTTTGCCGAAATTTCTGGAGCGCTTATCTGTCGTTTGGTTTATTATTGCGGCCGCTCCCCCTTATCAAATTCCCAACTAAACTTTATAATTACGCTTTGTTGCAGTATTTTTAGTTTAGGCTTGAAATTTGGATTTTAATAAATTTTACGTAACTTTTCGTAATTTGACCGGTGCTCCAAACTTTTCAATTTGAAATAAAAATTTTTAATTTCTTTTTTTCATATCTTTTTAAAACCAAAATTCCACTTTTTTTCATATTAGTCCCTATGTTTTGACGTTAACGTCGAAATTTTACTGATCAAAATATAAATCTACAAAATGAAGTTGGACTGCTCTAATTTTAATATAGTAGAGAGCAGTCAAATTTCTTTTCTGAAACAACAACAACAAAATTAATAATTTTATATGCATTACGCTCGTGAGCAGAATGAACATTTAAAGTGGTTCATTAAATCTGTGAAATTTTGTTACTCTTTTCTCTCAACCAGGTTCCCCATTTAAAACGCCAATGATTTTAAAAAAAAACTGTGTAAATGTTCTGTGTATTTTATTTGCTAAATTGTATTAATTTTATTCATTTTTTATTGGCTTTTTCTTGGCCAGTTGCTACTTCTATAATTCCAGATTTTCAGTTACAAAAATAAAAAGTAACTGAAAATCTGGATCTGTGGTAGAGGCAACTGGCAAGCCAATAAAAAATAAATGAAAAGCGGTATATTTACGGTTTTTGTTTTAAATATTCACAATTCTTGACACCTTTTTATGGTTCTATACAGTTTAATTCATTAACAGGGATGACAATATTTTTCCCAAGACAAATTTCGATGAAGAAGATAATGCTGAAATAAAATATTGTCTAAATAAGACATTTGTAAAAATGTGTTTATTTAAAGCAAAACATATTTTTAAAACTCATTATAAAAGTAGTTAAATAAAGCATTTTGGATCGTGAATCACTTAGCAACCCATTTGAACCTGAATCTGAGCGACAATCTCTGATATCATTTAGAGCTTTGTCGATTACAGTTGTCGAATTTTTGAACAATTTTTCAACGCCATTTTTCGCTTTGGTTTCTACACTCTCCAAGAATTCATCGAAATCGTCCAAACATTCAGTCATATTTTTCGTAATTTCTCTCCCCAATTGCCCCAGATCGTTTTTTGAATTCGTTAAGCATTCGTAATCGTTGCTAGAACAGTGATCGAGTTTCGTTTTTACAAAGTTCAAGCCATTTACGTATAATTTTAAGTTACCTTCGATATGTCGTTTGGAATTTTGTAATTCAATTTTAAGTCGTTCACAGAGGGATTTGCCAACTTTCGTAAAGGTCGATTTGGCCTGATGGATATTCAACAAATTTCGGGTGCAATAGATGCTTCGTAAATAGCGTGCAGTTTCAGTTTCGTTACTGATCATGATTGTGTTTTTATTTGCATATAAACTGGTGACGTTATCGTAAGACTCTGTGGTGGCATTTTTGATTGATTGTATCAGAAGATCAAAGCGTTTTATTGCAGAATACGTTTCTTTCCAAACGTAATTAGCTACATACGTTTTGGAATTTTGATAAAAGCAATTTTGCGTGGAATTGGTAATTTGGTCAAGATTTGCTATTTCTTTGGTTGTTGCTTCTTGAAGGTCATCACTAAAACTCTTGTAGAATCTAAAACTTGAAGATTGAAAGTTACCTTGCATTTGTTCCATTGCCATCGAAAGAATAACCCTATTCAGGGTGCAATTTGTATATACGTGAGTTAAACAATTTGCTTTACCCAAACAAGCATTGGTATCTTCAATTATAATCTGAGGAAGCAATTGAGTTGAAACCACATCAGCTTGGAAAGCTCTGTTACACAAATGTACGTTTGAAACAGTTTTATTTCTTAGTTCATTACTGAAATTGATAAAATTTGCAGAAGTATCATTAAAATTTTCAAATGGGCATTCAACGTCTTGCTCTATTATTTTAAAAGCGTTTTCTTTATCAGCATTCAAAATATCCTGAGACTCGCGAACCGCATTCAACACTTTGGTAGTTGATAGTTTGTAAATGACATAAATATCGTCGAGTATATTTCTGAGGAAATTTTCTCCATTACTTGAAACTTTTTCAATTGTTGCTATGACTGTTTCATTCAAAGTCTCAACACATTCATCAATCAAGGTCGTATCGTTTTCCATGTCGCTAAATAGACAACTCAGATCATCTTGAAAAGCGTTCTTCAACGTTAATTCAGTATTTTGAACCAAAGAAGTTAAATTTCCTTCCACTGCGAATTCGGTTTCTTTTAAAAATAAATAGAAATTATCTTTCAAGTTCAGAGCTTGAAAATCAATCATTTCCTTGTGACAACTTAACAAAATTAGGTATCTACAAGCTGGATCTTCCCCACATTCCTTCAATTCTACTTCCAGTTCCTTCGTTCGACAAATACCATATTTGATTGTCACCTCGAGTTCTTCTTTTTTCGCAATTACCTCTCCAGTGACCGCGTTCACATAATTTACACCGTTCTTTTGGAAACTCGTCCACATGGTCTGCCATTTTGTACCGTTGATGTCACAGTCCTCCGTGTTGTAGGACAAATTCATTGCTTTGAGTTTTTCGCTTTTGAGGAAGTTTTGAGCCGATATCAATTTGTCGTTGACTTCCGCGGCGAAATCTTTGTAGAGATCCGTTGTGGTCTTTTGACTGATGCTGGCGTAGTTTGTGATGTTGGTTGACGTCAAGTCGATGTAATTGGTGAAATCCTGGATGCACTTTTGTACTTTGTCATTGGTGTTGAGCTCATTAGAGGGATCCTAAGGCAACAATAAGAACAAGTTAGATTGTTTCTGGATAATCTATATCTACACTAATATTACAAAGAAAGAACCTCTGATGAACCAAAAAATCTAATCAACGCAGAACCGTAACTAGTAAGGTCATATGAAATTTGGACACAATGTAATTTTTTTTTCAATTTGTTTATTGCCCTTGTTCAAATACTGTTATCGTCAATGAAATGATCAAAATGGTCTTTTTACCTAAGAAGATTATTATGTTAAGTTTGACCACTGTGTACCATTTAGGGTGCCCCAAAATTCTCGGAGGAGCTTATACTGACAGATTATTTTCAATTTATGCGTTATAAAATCGGCTACTTAGAAAGATGAAACTTGTTTATAAAAAATTCAAAGTTGGTACATTTATTACATGTTTATATCCCATACTCTAATTTGAATAGAATATTATTATATTCATGTACACTACCACCAATTGGTAGGTTTCTATTTATTTCATAACTAGCTTTTTAAAATGAGATGGCATTATACTCACCCACAACAAAATTAAAAAAGATAAGAAAAGGAAATATTTACAGTCGTTGGTAACCATATTATTAGTTTTTTGGAACTACTGCTTATTAATTAATCGGATTATTATTGTACAGTTCTAATCCTCGGTATCTTATCTTAAACCAAAACAGATCATTTTTAGAAAGATTAGTAATTGATATTTTTGTAATTATAAAAAAAGCAATGTGTAACATATTTATTCATTATTTACCATGAGAATCGCAAATTGCATAGTACAACATGATAATAAGAGCGAACATTCTAGTCGCCAATCAAAAACTCTGACATTTTTCAGAAAATTATGAAATTGAAATTCGAAATCTTTATTTTTTTCTAAAATTTTAACTTCAAACTTGATATCTAATTGTTTTATAGACTCGAAATTGATATTTTAATTAAAAAATTTGGAGTTGAATTCAAAATCTCTAAAATTTTCATATAAAACTCAAGTTTCTTTTTGAAAGCACTTTTCTCGAAAGTTTCGAGCTTTAATTTAAAATTCTTCATGGTGAACTCTTATTGACCGGAAATATTATGTTTATTAATTTTATTTAATATTTCTTAGGTCCAGTTTGGAAATATTTAAACTTTTATTATTTGTTGACAATATTCTAAAACAGTTTCTGCAATATGACTAAGTGATATTTAAATTTATTTAAAACGTCACCTCATGACAATTGACAAACTAAGAGGTTAGTTTATTTTACATAGAATAGGAAAAATGAAAAATAGAAGACCAAAAATTAGATATGAAAAAAAATTTTGTTTTTTTTTTGAGAAATTACGAAAATATAAAAAATATCAAAAAATACATAATAAAAAGTTTGTAGCACTGGACATCGATGTTTCGCTCTCATTTGAGCTCGTCAGAAGTGCATAACGTGGAAAGGGAACAATGAGGAAGAAATTCTTAAAAATAAAAATTTCAAAAAATATAAAATTTTTTTTTAACATGAATAGATGTTTCATCAATAATTTACTGTGGTAAAAATTTAAATATTTGAAGCCCGATCCATAAGAAACAACTACTCCGAGGGCTAATACCCCTTCCGGCGTTGAACTACACTTGTGGGTCGAACTTACATGCTCTTGGTGATTACTGCTCCTAACCGCCGAAATCTCTTCAGATTGGTAGTTAGAAGCACTCACCATTTGCGAAGTCCTTTCGTTCCGTTAGAGGAAAAGGTTTATTCTTCATGGTGAACTTATTGACCGAAAATATTATGTTTATTAATTTTTTTTTTTTTCATATCTAATTTTTGGTCTTCTATTTTTCATTTTTCCTATTCTATGTAAAATAAACTAACCTCTTATTTTGTCAGTTGTCATGAGGTGACGTTTTAAATAAATTTAAATATCATATTTCAGAAACTGTTTTAGAATATTGTCAACAAATAATAAAAATTTAAATATTTCCAAACTGGGCCGAAGAAATGTTAAATAAAATTGATTAATTTGAAATGTTTAAACATTAAAATTTCAAAAGTGTGTTTTTAAAATTCGCTCAAAATTTCTACCTTTTTCTATATCTTTCAACTTTCAGTTTAAACTCCAAATTTTTAGTTTTTTCTGTAAAAATATTTAAATGTTTCAGAAAGGTATCGTTTTGTAGCGTTTAAATACATTCACAGAAAAAACTAAAAATTTTGGGTTCAAATTGGAAATTGAAAAATCTAGAAACAAGTCGAAATTTTAAGGGGGTTTTAAATTGTAACATTTCTCCCTAGATTAGATTAGATTAGATTATATATGGGTCGTTTCGTGTTTTTCTTCGTCCACCCCGCACCTCGACCTAAGGAGATCTTTTGTGCATACCCTGATCTATGTAGTTCCCAGGTTCAAACTCTTGTAGAAGTTTATTATGGACCTGGGATTGAGTTTTTCCACATCTGAGGGGTCTAAGGACGCCCATCCAAGTTGGACGTGCGTTTTGCGTGCAAGCGCATCGCACTTGCATAGCACATGTTCTGCAGTGTCCGCAGCTTCTGCGCAAAAGCGACATAGGTCTGTTTCAGCCTGACCCATTTTCTTGAGATGGTACCTGATAGAGTAATGTCCTGTTAAGAGGCCGGTTAGGATCCTCAATTCGGATTTGCTGACTTCTAAGTAGACCTTTGCCTTTTCAAGCGTCCCAGGTATGAATCTTTTCGCCTACCGTAGTCCTGGATATAATCTCCAGTTGGAGATTCTTGACTTTGTTTCCCATTTTTTGACTTCATTGTTGATTTGACTTTTAGAAAAACCAAAAGCCGGTTCAGGTCCAAGAAATGATGATGCAGATCCTTCTCTAGCGAGTTGGTCCGCAGCTTCATTTCCTTGTATTCCTTTGTGCCCTGGCACCGACTTAAGCCTGATCCTGTTCTGTTTAGCTAGTTGCTTTAACGTTTGTTGACAGTCCCCAACTAGTCTGGATTCGACAAGGCAGCTGTCAGAGTTAATGTAGATCTTTGTTTCTTTCAGGCTTCTTCGAAGACACTCGTAGGCGCAGAGTTCTACTGCATGTATTTCAGTTTGAAAGACAGTTGGGTCTTTTCCCAAGGCTTTAGAAAACCTAGTTGGAGCCATAAATTCCCACTCCAGTCCCATGTGCTGTCTTTGATCCATCTGTAAACCAGATGGATAATTTGTGTTTTTCTTCAGGTACTGATTGAGCGTCAGTGGGGCTATCTAAGTCCACCTCAAAGGAACGATCAAATTCGTACAACCGATTTTGCTAAAATCACCGGGCTACATTCCTTGAGGATTCCCATTTCTCCCTAAAATTTCCAAATTGTCCTTTTGCTTAAAATATTGTATTTAAAATCGAATGTTGCTTTTTGGACTCGAAATTCTTCTTTATCGAAGTCACTTTATTTACAAAATTCTTCTATTTCCTATCAAAATTGGACTTTTTCTTGAGAATATGAAAGAAGTATTATCCAAAAATGTCCACCATTGTCTCGAAATTTCGACGGTATCAAAAAATTGTAGGTTAGGGTTCGAGTAATTGATACTACCATTCGATCAATACTAAACTTATTAAAAGTAAAATCTAAAAAATGCAAATCACAACTGTGATGTTAAACAAGTTTGCAGTAAATATTGTAATAATTCTACTACATGCATATGTGAACAAAATGCACCGTTTGGCGGTTGAGCCTTGTAATAATTTTCATAAACATGATTAATGAGAATTTGTTAAATTTTAAACAATTATATGAAGAAATTAAAACAGTTAAGGATTCTGGAAAACAATTAAGTGTGTCAGGTTGAATGACACCTTACAAATGAAGATACAAATAATTTCAAAAAAATCTCTTTAATAGAGTTAATTAAACACTTAATATTCGGCTTTTTTGGAAAGTTTCTAGTTTTTAAAATTAAAAAATGTTATTCAATATATCAAAATTCGATGCTTTATATTTTTGCAAATTTGTACTTAAAATTGGATTCTTTTTTCTCAATTTCGACTTTTTTCTCAAAATAAGTTTATTTTTCCAAAATTAGATCAAAATGTTAATAAAAACCTAAAAATTTTGAGAATAGAATTTAACTTCGAAAAAAAATTTTGTGTATATCTCGTGATTATTGAAAATTTAAATAAAGCCAAAATTTTGATAGAAATATCTTTGAAAAATGACAATTTTTCGACTTATTCTTTTGAAAACTTTGACTTTAATCTGAAAATTCGATTGATGTAGTTAAGTAAAAATTTTCATAGTACAGAGCCAGAAGGTTTTCTGATTTTCTTTTTTTTTTGCCCATCATTTTTGCAAATAATCATTGTCTTCATCTGAACGAAATCTTGCCTATGTCCATATTGGTAACGTGATTTGCAACGACCTAGTGTGTTCGAAATCGCAGATGTATAAAATGAGAAAGGCAGCTATCGTAAAGTGAGTAATGTGCAGGTGGCTAGGACTATAGAACACACTTCCCGAGATGGAGACTTTCGGAGCAGATATCTGATAATTGTATATGTCCATTGTAATTGATTTGTTATTTAGTATTTGGTAATTGATCTTGTATTACGTTCTGTTTCTTGGTATAAATAAACGGTTTAAGTTCACGGTACATTTATAATCGAAACTTAAAACCTAACAAATTTTTAAATTTACAGAAGAGAAGTTTTAAAATAAAATCTTGAAAAATAGGTCGAATTTTGGAATTTATTGTCGGAAAAAAGGTCGAACATTCGAGAAAGTGAATTGTTATGTTTTTTTTAAATTTAATCCACTTGCAAAGGGTAACCCTATTATGCCTTCAAAGCACTGCGAGTAGGATGCGGAAACAAGGATAGATAGCAATGAACCGCCTTCTAAAACAAGGGTAGGTTGTAATTTTTAAGGAAAATTACTTTGGATAACGAGTTCCATAGCTTGGAAGTTCCGTACAAAAAAGAGTCTGATTAGACAGAAGTCCTCACTGTGTCAAGCTGGACCGCACAGGAATTTGCTGTTTCCGACTATCCTGTATGCCTCAAGAATCTTGCCCTTGAGTGGATCAATCCAATTAGTTTCTGCGAGCATCTTCCATAACAGTACTTATAAAAAAGAGACAAGTGACCAACCATCCGCCTGTACTCTAGTGTTTCCAGAGAATCGATCAAACTCTCGTCATCAATTAGGCGAATCGCTCTTCTTTGAATTGAACCCAAAAGAGCCAAAGTCTGCTTTGGGGCTAAACTCCAAACATAAAAGCAGTATTCTAGTGTTGGCCTAACTTGAGCTTTTTAGCTCTAAAAACAAACCATAGCTTCTGAGAGGCCGATTTGGCAATGGCGCGCACATGATCGTCCCAAGATAAGTTAGTGCTTACATTAACTCCTAGGATAGATAGATTAGATCCCATCGGAAGGATTTTACCCTCCTAGTATGTTTGTTGCATTATCCTTTGATGTTCTCTTAGAGAAAACCGTGGCCTGAATTTTTGAAGCATTGAAGTCGACCAAATCATTCTTATCCCATTCCAGAATGATTTTGAGATCTTGATTAATATCCGTATCTACTGTTCCCTTGGACGATCTGAAGCAGCGGCGAAAAATAGATTGGAGTGAAATACTTCGATACTCCTCGGTTGAACGTGTGAAATGGTGTTTTAATTCATCCAGTGCAGCATGGTGAAAGGCTTTTGGGAGCGCCTAATTGGACTAGTGAAAACGCTTCTTCGGAAAATGTTAGGGCGTGCTTCACTTAATTATGAAGAGATGCTGACGCTGTTCTGCGAATGTGAGTCGGTAGTCAATTCGCGACCACTTACTTATTTATCAGAGGACTCAACCGAATTGTTGGCTCTTACACCTGGAATGTTTTTGCACGATCAAACCTTTGATGACTTTGTTCCAGATTTGGATCAAATCGACAGTGTTTCTTTGTGTCAAAGAATGCGATTTAAACAGCGTCTGCGAGAAGATTTGCTACTTCGCTTTCGAAATAAATGTGAACCAGGGCAAGCAGTCGCCAACAGTGGAAGTTGGAGATGTTGTGCTGATTGTTGATGATGTAGAGAAGCGGATTAATTGGCCATTAAGGAAAGTAGTAGAACTATTGCCCAGTAAGGACGGCAATGTTCGAGTAGTGCGCTTAGCGGCTGCAAAGGGATAACTGGTACGTCCAATGCAAAGATTGTTTCTTTTGGAATGTGCCGAACAACCAGTAAAAAGTGCAGAAGTGAAATGTACTCATTACGGAAGAGTCATTCGGGGGCCAAAAAGATTGACCTAAACTAAACTTTTACATGAATAGTTTTGCCGTTTTTTGTATTATGTTCCTTTATTGTTCTTAACGTGAGGACTGTCTAATGCGTCAGTCCTCAGACGGGAGAATGTTAGATGTTAGCAACTACTATTGTTAGCAACTGTCAGGTAGTTGACAATTAGTTATAATTCTCTTTTAGATTTACTCGGTTGTAAAAACCTATGTTGAGTATTAAAGTTCTTAAATGTAATGTTGTTTTGTGAAAAAACCACGCCTAAGAAAGATTTATCGAACGGCTAGTTCTAACTGCTTGTAATACCCATTATGCCTTCAAAGCACTGCGAGTAGAATGCGGAAACAGGGATAGATGACGATATACCGTCTTCTTAAATAAGGATAGGTTGTAACTTTTATGGAAAATTCCTTTCGGTAACGAGTTCCATAGCTTGGAAATTCTATAAAAAAAGTCTCCGTAGACAGAAGTCCTCTCTGTGCCCAGATGGACCGCACAGGAATTAGCTGTATCGGACTGTCTTGTATGCCTTAAAAATCTTGCCATTGGGAGATCAATCCTATTAGTTCCTACGAGAGTCTTTCATGAAAGTACTTGTAGAAAAGAGACAAGTCACCAACCATCCGCCCGTGCTCTATTATTTAGAGAGAATCTGTCAAACTCTCGTCATCAATTAGACGCATCGCTCTTTGCATTGAATCCAAAAGAGCTAAAGTGTGCTTTGGGGCTGAACTCCAAACATCAAAATATTATTCTAGTATTGACCTAACTTGAGCTTTGTATAGCGTGAGTAGCTGATGAGATGTGAAGTACTTTTTAGCTTTAAAAAGAAAGCCTAACTTCAGAGAGGCGGATTTGGCAATGGCGCGCACATGATTATCTCAAGAGAAGTTAGTAATCGCATTCACTCCTAGAATAGATAGAATAGATCCCATCGGAAGGATTTTACTGTCCATTAGTATGTTTTTTTGCATTATCACTTGATGTTTTCTTAGAGAAAACGTCGGCCTGAGTTTTTGAAGCGTTGAAGTCGATCAAATTTTTCTTACCCCATTCCAAAATAATTTCGAGATGCCGATTAATTCTCTGTATCTGCTATTCCCTTTGTTGATCTAAAGCAGCGATGGAAAATGGAATGAAAAAAGATAACAAAGCTACTATCGTCTGCTATATAGGATTAGAAGTTGAAGCTAAGAGATCGTTTATGTGTAACAGCCACAGAGTAGGAGACAGGACAGATCCCTGAGGCACGCCTGCATTAATCGCAAATGTCTTGGAGAAAATGCCATCGACGACAACCTGAAGTGATCTGTCAGCGAGAATATTAGATATCAAATGACAAAGTCCAGGAGGAAGACCATAAGATGTTAATTTGGCGAGAAGAGGTCGGTGCCAGACTCTGTCGAAGGCCTTTGCTACAATCCTAGCCTCACCATGTTTTTCCATAGCTGAGTTACAGTTATGTCTGTTCGAGATAATTCTTTTTTTCTCCCGATATTTGAGAATGTCGATGTTGATAACCTTTTCCATCACTTTAGATATAACGGGTAACAAAAATATAGGGCGATAGTTTTTAGCCAGATACCTTTTTCCCTTTTTAGGGACAGGCTGCACCTTAGCAGATTTCCAGATGTTAGGAAATACACTTTTGTTGTAAGAGAGTGAATAATTTGGTTAGAACAGGAGTCAACTTCTTAAGAGCAATAGCGGGGATACCATCAAGGCCAGAATTTATAGAGATGTCGAACTCAAGGAAAATCTTCCTGATTGTGCGTTGTCTGAAAACATCTTCAGGTATCGAAGTGCTAACATTGAGGAAAATAGGAAGTTCTGTGTTTCGAGAATCAAGATTGGAATTTTCAGCAAACATTAAGGCCAACATGTCAGCCTTTTGCTTGGAAGTAGTCGCAACATTGTTATTTTCATTGAGTAAAGGTTTTCGGACATTTATAAGCCTCTGGCGCATTTTACGTTTGAAATCACTTTTTGTCCCGTCAATAACCTGTTTATAAGAATTTCGTGCATCTACAAATGTGGTCCGAGTCTGGACTGAGGGATTATTTCTCCAACGACCATATGCGCGATTTTTGCAAGAGACAGCCCTATCACATTTATTGATGAACTAAGATTTACTGGATGCAGACTTCTTTTGGGAGTGGGGAATTGAGTATTCCATACCAATCAGGTTAGTTTCAGTGATGGATTCGGCGACTGAGGAAGGGTTGTCTGAGTTAAAGCAGACTTTCTGCCATGGGAAAGATGCAAAGAAGTGTCTTAATTCTTCCCAGTTAGCAGAGTTAAAGTGCCAAACCCTACGGGTCTGTGTCTGAGAAGGAGGTGGTATATGAAGTGAGCGAGAAGTTGCTACAAGCTTGTGATTCGAATTTCCAAGAGGTAATGTCACAGGATTTTATACGTGTTTGGAGAATTTGTAGGGAAAAGGTTGAGTTGATTAGGTTTAAGAGTATCTACATCA
The DNA here is from genome assembly GCA_028583605.1 of Dastarcus helophoroides. Taxonomy (NCBI): domain Eukaryota; kingdom Metazoa; phylum Arthropoda; class Insecta; order Coleoptera; family Bothrideridae; genus Dastarcus; species Dastarcus helophoroides. The sequence goes on along the minus strand of CM053325.1, from coordinate 32,558,515 downwards.
GGGATTCTTGTGCGTTTCTCAGCTAATTGCGATAATTCACAAGTGATGGTGAAATCCTCTGCCACCCTTCCCGCGTCGTCAGTTCGGGAAGAAATTTTTAACCAGGGGATGTTGTGTAGGTTGAAGTCACCGAGAAAGACAACTTCAGCGTTTGGATAATTCGTCTGTAGGTGATCAAAGATTACGGAGAGATAAGAGAAGAGCTGCCTGTATGACGGATCGTTTGGGGACAAATAAAGTGAACAAATGAATACTACTTCGCTTTTGGAGCAGATTTTTAGCAAAATCACATCATGATCACCAGATTCCAGTGATTCTTCTTGTTGACAAGACAGGTCGCTTTGCGTAAAAGCACAAATTCCCCTCTTGTGTCGAAATCTTGTGTGCAAGTCGTAGTTAGGGCAAAGCAAATGGACTGTATTAATGAGTTGGGTTTCTGTCAGGGACAACACATGAAGTCTTTTATTTTGAAGGTGTTGAATGAATTAAAAAATTCATTGGAATATTAGAGATACATCTGTTCTGAATGATTCGCTTGAAAAGTAGTAGTGAATCAAAGGGACTAATTCTGATTTCCAGAAGGATTCGATTTCTTTATTATTTATCAGAGAGGCTTATTTATTAGGCTTTAGTTTAGTTTATTAGGAATAAATGCTAGTATTTTTTGAAAGAAATTTGTTTATTCTTGCCTAGCCAAGCTTACAAATATTTGGATATTGAAACAAAGCGAATAAAATCCGAATTAATTTTTAAAATCAAATATTTTTAAACGAATAAACCAAATGAATTGATTCACTACAAAGCTCAAATTTTGAAGAAAAAAACATGTTTGATGAAGTTTCAAAACTCCAATTTTAATTTTAGAAATTCCGCTTAAAATTTGAAATTTATAGAATGTTTCTTACCAAATTAAAAAGATTTTTGTCGAAATTTCCACTTTACTACTGAAATACTTATCAATTTGTTGCATTGTACAACCTATTAAATTTTTTTTTGTTAATACTAAATTTTTAATTTGAGCTATGTTGAACTATGTGAGTTGGCTAAAGGGAAGTGGGAGCCCTTCCTTGACTGGCGTCACTGTTCAATCTAATTTTTGTAAGGAAATCTTTTGTCTAAAATATTCAAGTGTAGAGACAGCAAATAAAAAGGTAGATAAAATTGCCCAACGCGATAAAAATCGCAATCCTTTGGATTCAGTTTTTTGTTTACTCAAGTCGTAATTAAATGCATTACCACATTATTGGAAATTCTATTTGAAAGATTCTATTAATTCGGGTGATTCAGAAGATAAGATAAAACTTGAGCTACCTCATATATTTTCCACAATTTCCACTTCACTTGTTTATAATTTGTCTAAAGAAAAACAACGAAAAATGAGATCATCCAATCAAATTTCCCAAATTTTGTTTATAGTTTTTTCGATTTCGGTAAAAAAAAATCAACTTGTTTAAGTCTAACCATTGAATAATTTTCTTTCAGGTTGTATGTGGAGCGATAGATCGAAGCAAAGCAAAAGAATGTCTGGAGAATTACGTGGAAGTATTACACGACGTTTCATCGAATCTCACCGAGATCGAAACCACTGTCAAGGATCGTTTGGATCTTCCGTATCAAGAGGGTAAATTGAAACTGGACCAATCAGTCGCTATCGTCAAAAATCTGGTAGAAACCAAGGTGGAAGAATTTAAAAAGAAAGAGTGCACCCCTAAGCAGAAAAGCTGGGACAAAATTACGGAATATTTTGAAACTAACGCGAATCATTTTTTGGAAAATGTAACTCAAAATATCGCTAATAAATTTGATGCAGATGTAGAACTTATAAATGATGCAAATGAAACTGTAAGTAAATTGAATGTTAAATTGGATAAATGCATAATATTCCAAATATGTGCGGATTTTATTGCTGATGAGTGCAAATCGGGAATGGTGAATTTTGAAAAGTTGGAACTGAGCAAAAATTTGGAATCACTTGTTAATGATTATGTTGAATTGGCCCGGTCAGAGTTGATCAAGTTCGTTGAGGATTCGAAAGATTTATCTTTAGATATTGGTCAAACTACTTTTAAATGTCTAACGACTGTGTCCTCAAAGATGGTACGTGACGCTATAGGTGAATTTAATGACACCATAAATGGAAATATTAGTGAGGCAGTTAATGATATGAATATTTTTTTTAATGACGTCACGGCCTATGAAGACTTAATACGAAATAAACTTGAAGATCTGAATAAAACGATAGAAGATTTTACCAAAGTTCTAGACCAAGACAAGCAATCCGCTGATAAAATGATAACAAACAAAACGTTGACTTGTGATGACTACGCCACCATATTTGCAACTGATTACGAAATTTTCCAAAATGAAACATCGATTATCTATGAAAATTTACAATCAATGATTCAAGACAAATATAAAACCGAGCAGAAGGTGTTTGATACGTACGCAGAAGAACCAACACAATTATTCAACCAATGGGGCACATGTGATTTCATCAAGGATGAAGATTGTTTGAATGAATTGTATGCAAAATCCTTAATACTCCCAATTTACATAACATCTGTCATTAGTGATACAAACACGGATTTTGTTAATTTCACAACGAATTTACTGCGTAATGCCTCCACGTATCTAAACGAAGTATATTCCCAAAGCAATTCTAATGTAAAAGAAACGAAGTATTCAGTTGACATTTGCCTCTACTTCTACAGCAAATTCAGCTTAATGAAGGGAATATCCACTTTCAAAGATACATTAATACCAGAATGCATTACCATGGATAAAACAAATACCAAAATATGCACCCTAATAAACGAGGACATCAACATCAATAAAGACAAGAAAAAAGGTGACATGGACGATTTCGTCGCCCACATTGCTAAATCCGATGATTGCTTTTTCAAAACCGTAGATGGTATTCGAAATGATTTTGCCAACCAAGTGACAGCGGTTGCCAAAAATGTAACGCTAGCGATAAAGGGGAAACAGAAAGAAGTAATGCAAACCTGCACTACGTCTTGGGAAGTTTTATGGGATCAAGTTAATTCGTGCGGGAACTATTCGAATTTTACCTGTCTGTTGGATTGTCAATCGGATGCGGAAAAAATGTTCGCCGAAGAGCCGGAAATTATCTCTAACGCTACCAAAGAATTCGAAGATTATTCAGAAACTTTGGGCAACCAAACTGAGTCAAATATAAATTTGTATTACGATATCGTCGCTAAGGAAATAACTAATATTACCAAAAATGACCCTTGCCTTAGTTTTGCCAATGGTTTAAATCAAAACCCGTTGGTTATTGTTGCAGTTTTAGTTTTGTTAAAGATGTACCGTTTTCTTATTTAAAATAAATATTTGAATTATTTTGTTCCTCATTTTGAAACACCCATTCCGGAATTAAAACAAACTAATGTTCTACTGGTGAGATGTTAAAAACAATTTCAAAGAAAAAGCAGAACACGCTTTAAGTCGTCATTAAGGGATGGATTTTAGGTAAAATCCTTGATTCTACCTTTTCACCTTTCTTGGCGTTTTTCATGCGTTTATTGCCTAAATTTCAATTTTCCTTGTTTTGTTGCCTTTTTATAGATGAGTTAGAACTATTTTCAAAAATTTTCGTGCCTTTTTATCTTTTAATATGGGTTTTCCCAAGTACATAGTGATACACTTCTGAAGAATTTCAGCAGAATTATGTACTTTGTAAAACAAAACAATAAAATGGAAATTTAATCCATCATAATAACAAGAAAAAGCTTTAGGCATACAAATCCAAGAAATGTAATTTTATAACAATCACTCTTATGACCCACCCAGACCCTTTTAAATTTTGCCTGTTATTGTGGCACAGGACAACTGAATTATACGTTGTTTATTTATCTTAATTTCTAAATAAAAACAGATGGTCGGGTAAAATGATAAAATTATCCAAAGGATATTCCTTTTCTGATTTATCTTTGAATTACTTTGCGTAAGTGCACTTGTGTGTGAAAAATGGCTCTGTAAAAGACAAAGTGCTTAAACACTTACAGGAAAGTACCCGTGATATGTTATAGCACATAAAAAATATTTGACACAAATTTTTTTTAGATGCTAACTCGGCGATTTAAGTGGTGAAACCACCCCTTAAAGTTAACCCCAAAAAACAGTTTTTCTTCAATAACTCAAGAATTAATTAGAATTTTTTGGCCGAGGTAGCATCTAAAAAAAATACGTGTCCAATACTTTTTTATGTACTATAACATATCACAAAATGAAAAAAATCGGAGGGGTACACCTCGGGTACTTTCCTTGTTAGTTTAGAATAATTGAATCGGTCAGATTAAGAACAGTACCAGTCCAAAATTTAACATTTTCATCTACCATAGCCATTTTGTTTTAAATACGAAGCTGCATCGAATCCGTAGAAAAACAGAAGTAAAGCCACCTTGTTAATGCCCTTTCCAGAGTTCGTCGCACTGCATTAAGTGTAAGAACAAGTACAAGTCCTGGACTTGTACTGTTCTTATGTATTTCCAACATATGGCGCTTTGGTACGATTTATGATCAGTAGAGACCGGATTTTAGGTAAAATCCTATAATCCTACCTTTTCATCTTTTTTGGCGTTTTTCATGCGTTATTGAAATACAAAAATTGTCCTCTGAAACGAAGAAAGATTAAAAAACACAACAATGGTTGCTCTAACGCGTTTCGACACCCAAGCTATCATCTTCAAAGAGATACTAAGAAGATGGTAGCTTGGCTGTCGAAACGCGTTAGAGCAACCTTTGTTGTGTTTTTTAATCTTTCTTGCTTTTAGGGGACAATTTTTGTATTTCAATTTTTGAAGATAACCAAGGACCAGTCCTTTCCACCAAAATTCATATGATATATTTTTCCCATTCGAGTACAATCAATGCGTTATTGCCTAAATTTTAATTTCGCTTGTTTTTTGCCTTTTAAGACATGATTCGGACCTATTTTGAAAAAAAAAAATCGTGTCTATTTAACCTTTTCTATGGGTTTTTTCAGTATATTTACACTTCTGAAGAAGCTAAGCAGAAATATGTACTTGATAAAATAAATACGATTGGGTTTTTGACCATCATAACATAACAATAAGAAGCTTCAAGTATAAATTTCCGAAAAATGTAATTTCAAAACAATCACTCTTATGACTCACCCAGACCCCTTTAAGTTTTGCCTGCTATTGTGACACAGGACAATTAAAGTAGATCATTTATATTTATCTTAATTTATAATTAAAAACAGATGTTGGGTTAAATGATAAAATTACCCGAAGGATATACATTTTCTATAATTTATCTTTGAATTGTCTTGTGTAAAGTGCACTTGTGTAAAAAATGCCTCCAGCAAGTCAAAGTGCTCTAATTAACCACAAACTCTGAAGCCAACTGGAGAAAAATCGTTTAATGGTAGATGTTGAAAAATTTTTGCTCTTTTTAAAAATGTGTAAATATTTTTATTAGAACTCAAAATTAATTAAATAGTCCCAATTTTCCTAATTGTTTTATTGCAAAAATACCTGGAAGAAAAAATTCCCCCAGAGAGAGGAAAAACTACGAGAAAGTTCGTTGTTTACACGATTTTTATCGTAGAAATAATTTGTTGCATTATTTCTCTCTCTCGAAAATAGGTAATATTGAAAATGATGCACCTTCTTTCAAAATATCCATCTTTTGAATAAATTAAAAACTTTGACTGGATTCACGTTAATGCTGGGGAAAGCAACAGCTCGTTACCGAATAAGAATGAGATAAATTTGGACATTGTCTGGCGATGTAAAAAAAATTTTTTAAATTTATTTCCGTGGAGACGCACAAATTTTACAATGGGAAATATTGAGAGACACTTAATTTGTAGAAAAAAGCAATATTCAAAGTGGTCAATAATTTTTTATCTTGTTAATTGTGGTTTTGATATTTTAGTGCCTTTTTTTTAGTGTATTTTGCCTATTTAGTGCCTTTTTTAGCTGTTTGTTTTTGTCTAATTTCACATTTTTTTCACCTTTTTATTTACCTTATTTGATTGTGCCTAAAATCCGGTTTCTAATGATCAGGCTCAGCTGTTTTAGAGTGGCATTTCATGCGGAAAAAAAATTGAAGATGTGATCCTATACAGGGTGATTCAGTCATAATGACATTAATTTTAACAGAAGGTAGAGAAAAATGAGTATGATACGAATCCGTTATTAAAAATATATGTTTATAGTACATTTTCGCCGAAAAAAAAATCATTTCAAATCATAATTAAAACCTTGTTTCATGCTCCCACTGGCGGTCATGCGAATTCATATGACATATCCAAATTAAACTCTGTCAGCTTGGATGCGGCGTTGCCAAAATTTTAAAATATTTTCGTTATACCGTTGATTGAAATATTCAATCAACGGTTATACTGTTAGACATTATAAATAGGTTTAAAATCATTTAACATATGTAATGCGAATTACAGGGATCCGTAATAATTATAATAGCTAAAAAGTTTAATGCACGGGGGTTCTACTTTGGCACGAAATTCAAATATACTGTTTGTAGCGCCCTCCCACGCAGTAACCGGAACTATCGCACATTTATACATATATATGTAAATTAAATATATGTGTATAGTTCCTAAATGTGTGTGCGGTGGCGCCTGAGAACGTAAACAAACTTAACTGTCATTGGATTTGGATGAAATGGAGGACGAGAACATCAGTCATCTTCGAGCAAAATTTTAAATAGTGTTGAAAATAAAGTAAGTGATCTCTGCGAGGTTTATTAGTAAGTAGAAAATTTTACTTATTTGTGGAAGTATCAATCGGAATGACATCCCCGACTTCAGGAAAAAAAACTGCTGAATCCCAAGCTGCGGGAATGTTTACAGAAATGGTGACTAACAATAAACAGTTTTGTGATTACCAAAAGCAAAAATAAGAAAAAGGTAACACTTTAAAAAATACGATTTAATGTAATCCGAATATACACTGTTTGCACATTGACAAAGTTAATGATGCTAAAATTCACTTCTAACGTTTTGTAAAATATCTGTAGGAATTTGTTGATCGTTTACTTAATAATATGTCTGAGACCATTATATATGATACTTTCTTTCTAATGAGAATATTATTATTACTACTTTACAGTGAAAATACAGTGATAAATAAATGTATCCAAATATCTTATTACTGCCCGAACAAATGCCTCCAGATATTTGAAAAAATGTTAGAAATTTTATTGTCAGTATGGACTTTGTCAACATGCAAATGGAGCATACATGGACCTCGTTAATATTAAAAGCTACTTTTTTTTCTTATTTTTGTCTTTGATGATTAGATATTCAACCAAGGGATTCAAGATATTTCATTTGAAAAAAAGAATTGAGATTTTTTCTGATCTGTAGTGAGCAAAATGCAAAAACGACTAAAATGTTGCAATCTTTTGAACAAAAATCGATCTGTTTCGGCAGGCACACCCCCTCGTAGTAAGAAAATTGTACCCTAAAAGGTGTCAAACTTTGAACAAAAATCAACCAGAAATTATGTGGAAAAACTTTTCGCTGCTTTACTTGATTTATTTTAGTTAAATTCACTATCCAGTATATTATAAGTCATCTGTATCAATATTTAACTTCCAGAGAAATCTTGAAGCAGTTGAACTGATAAATATATTTTAAAATTATTACAAATGTTTCAATATGAACTTATATACATGTATGAATATACATATTTAATAAAAATATTTGATGTTAAAATGGCAGTTTATTTTTTTACACCTCATACTTGAAATTGTTTTGAAATTTCCATTCACGTTGGTCACTTTTGTTTAATCTTTAAAAACAGTAGTGCAATCCAACTGAATGGACATTTCAAAACAGTTTAAAATTAATTACTTAAATTTATAAGTCGGTAATGCAGGGTAACTGCAACGTGGTTACAGTCGGTAATACAGGTTTCTAATTTTATGGCAATAGTTCCGGTCGCTGCGTGGGATGGCCGTTTTCAAAATAAAAAGCACAGAGTTGACACTCTTAACCTTTCTCTATGGTTTAATGTTTGATGTAGTAGGAACAAATTCCGGGTGGCGGCTGCAGAATGAACTATTCAGTGTTTACGTAAAAAAGTGATCCAGTGTGCTTTGTTTGTTGCCTTGTTAGAAGAGGTTATAGCGAACAAAAGCAAGAGTAAGTAACGAATAAGAAAAAGGCACGCGATTTCTTATTGCTAAAGGCCGGAAGTTTAAGCACCAAAAATCTTTAAAATAAGCGCTTATATTAGCACTAAAAAATAGGCATTTTAAGCTTTAAAAACAATACTTTAAGCATTTATTTCCAAACAATATACATATGTACATTTTTCTAACATTGGTCATTATCAACATCATTATCATTTATGTTACAAGTGATTACTAAATATCGCTTTAGGTTTTCTATGCTAAAATTTTGGCGTTTGTCCGACATAGTATATTTTAATTTAGAAAATGTTCTTTTTACCTCTACAGATGTAATAGTTTCACAACATATAGTTTTGTCCACTGGTAATTCGACATTAGCTTCATTTCCATGCTTTTTAAAGTTTGGTATTCAATATTCGCACCTATTACCTGTGGAAATTTTTGAAAAATCTTATTTCCTTTATCTCCAGGAATTCCAGAAATATATTTTATTCTATTTTCAACAACTTTAATTGAAGCTGTCATTTTTCACCTTGTTTTTCCAAAGCTCTTATTGAATCACACAAATCAGCGTAGTTAAAAGCAATAAAACTCAGAGCATTCTTAACACTTTGTTGCTGAATAAGTTCTTTTTGTCCACAATTTGCTTAAATGTGACAAATTTCTTAGAATAATATATCTATGACCATATTAACAATATGTCTCCCCATGGCATCAGTAGTTTTGTCTACTGATACTCAAATGTTACTGTTGCCAATGCCTTGACGTATTTAAACTAATTTTCCTTGATATGCATTCACCAAATATCCCTTTCTTAAAGAAGATTCACAGAGAAGCTTTTCTTTAGTGTATTTTTCAAATAAATCTTTTATTGATTTGTGTTGTACTTTCCATAAAGGGATACCGGCTTCAACTAAGGCAAGTACATACATCCATGGAAAACTGAGACTTGCGATTATTTATCTCCGCAAACGGCTGCAGAAGGCCTTGTGTTTTAGGTTATTTGGAATTTTTCTTTTTAATTGCAGCCTCCCTCTGAAATTTTCCATTTAAATTCTGCGTGATATGGAACTTTTTTTCTCCATTAATACTTTTTTCACACACTTTACACAAAAGCAGTTCACCGTCCATTGACAAAATGTCTTTTCCGAATCCGCGAACGAATTTTTGTAATTTGTCTTTTAATGAAGACGCAACTTTAGGCATTTTTTCTGAAATTAGGTACGAACGAATTTCCTAAGAACGTGAACGAACTTACATTTACAACGTAGTAAACACGAAATAATAATAATAAAATAAATATTTTTCCAGAATTTAAATATACCTGAAATTGCACTGACAGATATATTGCATTGTATAGGGCGAGGGCTAATGAGTAGAAGATTTTTTAATTTTAGTAAACATTCAGAAGCAAAGATAATTAAAATCCAATTAAGATATTATGAGATTGTGAAAAAACCCATTATTATGTTTCTATGAGCAAATATTTTCTATTATAAGCTTTCTAAGCAGTATCCTCTCAAAATTAGCAAAAATAAGCATTTTAAGCATATTGCTTTAACTTCCGGGCTTTACTTATTACATATTGTTATCTGTGAAGTAAAAGTAGTTCAATGGTCACCTGTCATTGTCAACTGTCAATAGTGTCAATTTTTGTGGTTTTGTTTATCATTCTCTGCTTTTAATTACGGAGGTTTCATAGCTGATTTTGCAACGAATACCTTGGTGAAATAGTTTTGCCGTTGTATGTTCTTTCTTTACGATCGTTTTCATTTGAAACAAAAAATGTTTGTAGCAGTGGTTATTATGGAACAACCTCGAACTGATCAAAAAGTGAATGGTGATGGAGAGTGGGTTTATTTCGTGTGGAATTGCATGGAGGACTTGGGGACTAAATCCCATAACTTTTTTGTGGATTTTGTGCACTATTTGAAAACTATGGATAGTTACACATTTGTTTAGTGAAGCAGATTGTACCGCAAACAGTTGGCAGAGTGGAGCACAGAGGCAACTACTGCATAAGCTTACTTGAGCATGGGATATTTGCAGAGTGATTTTCTTAATTTTGTTGGCGCTTTCTTGCACTTTGAGAAAACTGAGGGTGTGCTGGAGAAATCAGGCACTGGATCACAAGGAAAACGCACAAACAATGCTGATGCAGAGACTGAAGCAATAATGGAAAATTCACCCAGAACATTCATGTGATAAGTTCAGCAGCAACTTAGCATTTTAGCTGCATCTACTTGTACATCCTGAACACAATTAAAAAGTCATCTCAGTGAACACTGATTTGTATCAACAGGATACATAATTCACAAAACGTGAGAGTAAAAATAGGACCAATCATTTTTCAAGGTAACGCATAAATCATAAAATCAAAACAATTTTTAATATATTTTTAAACTAGGTGTTGTAAATCTGCAAAGATGTCACACAGAAATTCTTCAGTAATTTACCGACTTTAGAATAATGAAATTAGAGAAGGATATTTTCAACAAAATGTGCAATTTTACACTACAGACCAGAAACAATGAAGTTTATAAGGAACTATATTGTGATCACAAACAGAGATATAGTGAGGCAGGTGCAAATGCACAGGGTGTAAATGCACAGGGTGCAAGACATATATGTAATACTTTTATATGGCCAGCTCCCTATTCTCCTCGAGAGTTTATGCTGACCAAATTCGACAAAGATGGAACATGAGTTATTGGCGAATATTGCGCATGTGTCAATTCGATTCGCTAAAAACAAATACCTGGTGATATCACATGTTCAACACATTTAATGAGAAAGGAAAGTAAAAATACTTGAACAGAAGAAAACATTTTCTACATAGAAAACAACTAAAAATACTGTAACAAAACAAAACATTTTATCTCCAGGTAACAATATTGCACAACTAATATTTACCTAGTGATTATTGAATAATATTAATTTTGTGAATTTTTTCCTGACATACTCTTTGTTGCCAGTTATTTTGGTACTTTCAAAAAATAAACGCGTGTCCACATACAAATTAATAATGTATTTGCAAAGTTGTGTTTTGTGGTTGTTTATTAATTTCATTCTATCATTTGTTAAAAAACTTTCAATTTCAACGTGACTGTCCATTTCCGGATTTGAAAAAGGAATGCCTATAACCTGAAAAATTTTGTTCACTATAAACATCTTTGAATTTTTTGTAGGAGCTGAATGACTATTCTGACATATAATTTTTTCTGAGCACAAACATATATGACAAACATCATCACAAGGAGGTATGAATGGTCCCCGGTTTTTAATTTCAGATAATCTTGGAAGGTTTTCGCCAATTATTAGTTGCTTACAAATTTCGCAATCTATTTTTTATGAATTTTCCAATATATGAAACCGGCAATGTATTTTACAACGTCGTCCACAAAACTAGTCAATCCCCACATACATTTTAAATAATCGTGTGCAGTATCGACTGCTTCATGTAGTTCGCATTCATAATAATCTTTTATATACGCTTTTTAATTGTACAACATTTGGAGTATTGTTAAACCCTCCTCTTTCGCGTATGGCATTGAAAAATGTTTCCAAAAAGTCTTCTGACAACTTTGTCAGGAGAAAGTTTTGTCCCGTGATTTTTAATCTATCAAAGAAAGGAAAAACGTTTCTCTTACCAATAATTATTCCAAGAAAACCTGTTTTACGTCCGCATTTTAAAATAGAAATGCCATTTCTATCTGTCAGTGTTGTATTTTTAGAAAATTTCTACTTGCGATTTCAATTTATCATATGTCTCTGTCGTCAAAGGTGCATTAAACTCATCCTTAGAAAATCTATTTTTAAAATTTAATATGTCTCCCATATTATTGAAATTTAAACAAAATTCTGCAGTAGGGGCACTATCTTGAAATTGTTGCTTTATGTCTTCATCATCTACATGAACACGTACAAAAGTGAGAGCATCGGCAACGCTTTTGCTTAAAGTCTGTATTGCTAAGCGAACGTTGATTATATTGTTTTTGTAAAAAAGACTTTTTGCGAGTTTATTTGCTAAACGCAATCCTTCTTTCTCCTGTAAAAAAAATTAAATAAATTAATAAAATGTTGCAGGGTTCGTTTGTTGCAGGGTTGGTAAAATATGGTTTGAATTTTTCACCGTAGTCAAAATTTGCACCCACGTGCTTGCTTCAGCTTCTTGTAAGGTATATAATGCTTAAATAAGCAAATTTGCTCGTTCTAATCCACTCAATGAATTGAATGAAAAATAGGCTATAGGGATTTTCCAATTGCTATTAAGCGACACTGCCATGATTACTAAGGTGTTTGTGGCAAGAGGACAATTATCGTTATCGACTTCTTCTTTTACGGTGCCTAGATCAATGCCACCTACATAACCATGACGGTTGTAAAGTCTTTGTTTGCGAATAGCCATTTCATCCAGAACAATATTCACATTGAGAGTATCACTAAGCGCTCGAAGAGAAATCGCATCCAAGGCCTGTTTAGTAAATCCAGGATCTCCTTGTAAATTTCGATACCGAGCTTTCAAGGTTGAAGGAGCTGGCAAGAAATTTTTCTAAGTTTTTTGCACATATCTGTAGCTTTACAGGAATAAAAATACAGTGTAAGGGCAAAACTTCTTATCTCTTCTTTATATGCTGTACTTCCCTTCAATTTTTATAAAACATAGCCTTAACGTAGAATGAGATGAGATTCTGCGCAACAATTAAATAAATATTGCAGCTAGATGAGCACTCATTTTGTGATAAGGAAGAATAAAATTATAGTAAGTCATTTTCAGTTTTTTATTGTCATGTGGAAAATGATTGAGACAAGTGTGAATGAAATGAAAATTTTTAACAAATCTAAACTAATTATTCTAAGACATAGTTCTTAATCTGTGGGTCGCGACATCCTTGGGGTTCCAATCATAACATATAAGGAGGCTCCCAATCTGTCCAAAAAATACCACTTATAAAAAAATCATTTTATTATCAAGTGTTACATATTGCTGGTTAATAGCAACCTAAATAAGTTGTTTCAAATAATTCATCCCTTTGGTTTTTTAGGGAGGTACTAACATTAAAACGTCTTTTTTTAAGTATTTGGAGTGTCGCATCACAAAAAAAGAAACTATGTTTTAAACTAAAATGTATATGTACAATATTCAAACTACATGTTCCTTAAATGAAAATATTACCTACATAAAGGCCAGTACTCGCGCAATGAGAAAATCTCTCACAAGAATGTGGACTTGCTCAATCTTCTCTGTCCACATAGTGGGCTAAATCTTAAACGGTACAATCATCCCTTGTTATCCGCGGTAGCGGTTCTTAAAAATGTAAAATGTATAAAATTTATATTCATGAAAAACCTATAATAAATATGTACCGGGTGGCCAACTAAGAAAGGACGCCGGCTGTATCTTAGCAACGAATCACTTCACAGCTTTGGGGAAACAATTTCAATAAGAAAAGTGGCCTTAAAAAATCACCGGAAAATATTTTTGAAGTTCTAAAATGACCGCTAGCTGGCGTAATAGGTAAGACTGAATAGAAAATTAGGATTTTCTAGAAATTTTGCTTAATTAAGGTATATTGAAAATACATGCATTGTAATCGTAGAATAATTTCGATTTGTTTTGCTATACACTTTTTGTTCTGTTTTAAAAATAAAGTGATGGGGAGACGTCGAAAAAAAATTTTTTTAAATACCATTTACTTCAGTTAGCCCTAAGGAAATTTAACAAATTTATGGTCATTTGCACCAACGCCGGTTAAATGTTAACGGAGACTTTAACCAGCATTTTGAAGTAAAATGCGTTGCACCGTCAATTAAGCGTCGTTAGGGGACCGTTAACAGCTTATAAGTTAACCAGTGGTGGAAGTGCTGGTTAAAGCTCCGTTAAGAAAATATGACATTTAAAATGTCATATTTTGAAATAATTTAAACTGTGACAGATGTAACCTTTGTTTATATAGGTAATAATAAATAATTTAAGTTGTAGCTACGTTGTAACTAAATTTATATAAAATTGTTCAGCTTGAATCCTATAGATCCATTAGATGTTCAAGATAATATGATAGATGTCGAGTGTGAGGAATTTAAATATTATAGAATATTCGAGTGAACGACGATTCGCTGCGGATTCGTAACCAAAAATCGTAATGAAATTCGTGACAGGATTCGTAGGGAGTTTTACACCAAAACGAAGGTAATCGCATCCTGTGCGTCACATTGTATCAAAAAGGTTAAAAAGCTCGTTTCTTAAAAATTCTTTACCCAAATTTCTTTAATTGGAAAGTGAATTACAAAAGATCTATAAAAAGGTGCAGAAAATTAATGTTGTCTAAAAATGGGTAACCCAGTTACATGTACATAAGTAGCTCAAATAATTTTATAATTAAACGGACTGCATAGTATAATACTTTCAAACTAATTGAATAATTTTTTTACTATGACTGTTTTCCTATTTATAGACACTGCGAAACTGTGGAAAATCCGAAAAAACGCAGACAGTTACGAATTAAAATTCGGTGCGAATAAATTCGCATACAACTGAACTACATATATATTTACCGCAGTGGAAACAATATGATGCGAATCGGAGCGAAATTTCGCAAGTGCTGCAATTTTTCAGCATTGGTCTATTCAAAACCTATATCCAGAAAACTAAAATAACCTTTTTATCAAAGATGAGAAATCCATGTACTTTGCAGTTGTTGCATTAGAACATAATCTTGAATGCCTAAAAAACACTACTAACGAATAACACGTGAAAAAATAAGACCTTGTCCAGCTTTGTCAACAAAATTGACAAGTGGAGTGCTTGAATATTGCCACAATTTCATTGCAACAGCCTAACGCCTCTTACACACGGACGGTTTTTCGCCGGTCGGCAAATTTGCCGACCGGCAGAAAAGCCGACAAAATTTTAAATAACAAGGAGTTTAATGCATCTTTACACACGACAGCGGCGACGGCAATTTGTCCGACCGGCTGCCGCAAAAGTTAAAATATCGACGGTGAACACACGGCTGCCGGTCGTCTTTTTCGCCGTCGCTGAGGTTTTGTTAGCTGGTAGCTTATGTAGGTTTGCAGACGAACGGCAACAAAACCGTCGCCGCGCTATATATTTTACAGAATTCAGAACCGGATTAAGACTTCTCTAAGATTCTGTTTAGGGATGTAATTTAATTTCTTCGATGGACTTCTAAACTTGTCTCATCAATCGGCAATAGAAAATGATAATAGTAGTGATGCAGAACTTTCTGACGATATTAATGACTTTTCGTCATTTCCATCGTCTGTTAGTCCTATCATATAATCAGGTCCATCTACATCATCGGTGCTTTCAGCAAGAATACCATCTAAACGACCAACGAAAAGATTGAATCAAGGTGACCAGTTTGAAAGTGCGTTATTAGAAATATTGCAGAGAGATAAAGGCTATGATGAAGACTTTTATTCTTAAAATCGCTGTTACCTAGCTTGCCAAAATTTGACGTTGTGATTCAATTTGGAAGTGATTCAATTAATAAAACGCATTCAGCGCAGACAAGCAAATGATCGAAAGACGAAATAGACATCCGAAAATAATTTAAAAAATTTGATTCATCTCATCTCAGTTTTGTAAACAGGGTGTAAAAAGCTCCAACAGCGGTTCTTTCCTCTAATAGCGGATGTATCCATATTTTCCTTTCCCTTCTTTTTCGAGATTTGCGTCGTTTATATAAAACATATGCACATAAAACTTCAGTAGTGACTTTTTCCATTACGGCTCATGTAAAGTTCAAATATGTATTGCGACGGCAAATTAAACGCCGGTGCCGTGTGAAAAGGTACCGTCGGTTTTTGTGCCGGTCGGCAAATTTGCTGACCGGCGAAAAACCGTCCGTGTGTAAGAGGCGTAAAAATCACTAAATTTTCCGACGTTGCCAAATGTACCTCGGCGTTAGTTAAGTTGAAGTTCTGGTTTAAATTTTAACGGCGGTTAAGTAACCGGTACATAGTATTGCAATTGGTGCAAACGGCCATTAGTTTCTATAGAAAGAGTGCTATTTAGTTTATCGACGGCACTTTCACGTGTTTTTATTTTAAAATTATTGTCGCTGCTACAGCATATATAGTTGTATAAAATGGTAACAAATTTCGCCATTTTTCTAAAAAAAATTAAATAGAATGATATGTCAATTTGGATATCTTAAAATAGAGAATTAAAAGCCCTAAATATCAGTAAAAATCGCAACTCGATATCTTTTGTCTAACCGAAGATATTTGCAAACAAAGTTTAAGTTATGAATAGTCACATAGTTTGCCTACAAAATTGGTAAAGTGGACCTTGAAAAAAGTTAACTGCGAAAATGAAATAAAAAAGTGCAAATCTTTAAGGTTGCAAATGTATTTACTTCCTGCTCTTCTAACTGAATTGTTATTTCCGCTTTTATATTTCTTTATAAAATAAAAAATTTGTTTCAGGGGACAAGATTTGTATTTTAACTTTCAAAATTAAAAAGATTTAAATAAATGAAGAAGCATTTGACATGCTAACTAAGCATTTATTTCGAATGCCTGAAAATGCAAGTGATGTTGCTAAATCTATGCGTGCAGTATCCCGAAAAACGTAATCAAAGTGAAAGAGTTTTCCTTCGACTGATACATCGCATACGGACCACAGGAAATGTGCATGTTGCTGTATTCAGAAGATAACGTAGAGGTCGCATCAAGCAAAATATTATAAATGTTTTAGAATATGTGAAATTTAATCCTCATTTAAGTGCTAAAGCAATAGGTAATGACCTGGGGATATGCTGAACCACCGTTTAAAACCCACGTGGCAGGTAGCTAGGAAGTGGAAGTCAGTTTTCTTGGCCATTCAGGTCCCCAGATCTGACTTGCCTTGATTTTTATTTGTCAGGCGAATAGAAGACCTTGTTTTTGCCAACAAGCCTACAAAAGAAACAACATGATCGAAAGAAAAAGAAACACTATTTAGAGTGGTAGAATGGTCAATGGTAAAAGTTAAAATTGCAGTATTGTTCATTCGTCAGAGGATTCACTGCATGAAAATAATGGACTGCAGTCAGTTTGAACATGTAGGGCTCCCTCCAGTCAACAGACGATATTAATTTAACAATTTTAATCTAATGCAGTGTCTTTTTTTTCCTTTTTTGAATATTAAATTGTTTCTTCGGTTAATTTTTTTACATTATTGACTGTTATTAATATTGAATCATTGTAGGTATGTTAATTACTTATTTTTATATTATGTAATATAAATTATAAACCTCCTCTGATTTCGTATTCTAAATGGTAAACGTCATCAAGCTTTTACGTTACTGACATTTTATTTGCCAATATCTCCGGTTAGACAAAAGTTATCGAGTTGCGCTTTTCACTGATATGTAGGGTTTTCAATTCTCTATTTTAAGATATCAAAATTGAC